>JAXQQM020064942.1:0-231095 GCA_034641835.2 Pinus albicaulis | reverse complement strand
TATCTAGTGTGTCTTGAATATACATGCAATGAATATACATGCAACTACGAATCTATTGTTGAGGTCAGGTATAGAAAAATTTATTGAAAAGAGATTGATTGATCGAGAACACCATTTTTCTCTTTAGCAAGAGATATTTTCCCACCATAGTGGCTAATTTCTTGATGGTGGTGAGCGGGACTCGTACCTTGTCTCATACAACTCGGAAACACTGGAAATGGGGCATTATTATATTCAAAGCGCCAGGATGGAAATACTTACTTACGATTAGATATGCATATGCATATTGAATAGTAGGAAAAACTAGATAAATTACCGGAAACTATGCAAATATTTGAGTTGGAGCGACAAAACCAAAATAATTAGCAACAAACCCAAAGGACTGAGCCCCAACAACATTATAGAAATTTTCAACACTGGGCCGCATCTCCAGTCACATGCATGCATCTATTTCTCGGTTGAAAGGCTAATTCTGAGAAGAATTAGCAGGAATAAGTAGATATTTTAGAGCATAGGAATATTTTCCAGAGAACTCTAAATCTAAAACTTCCTCTAAATGTAAATAAAAAAATCACTTGCAAAATCATTGCACCCAGTGTTTAGCTATTGTTCTTCCAATAAGGCACTTGCAGAACGATGGTCTGAGGGAAAAATCACTTGCAAAATTATTTGTGAGTTACACATAGCAAATAGTTCCACCAACAATAGCCTTGTTCCCTACTTCCCAGGATTAGTTATATAATAAACTCGTTATCTCTTAATGAAGCCGGTACTAGTGCACATGTGAGGATCATACTCATTCAAAGCTCACCCATAATCAATGGTATTCTCCAAGAGGTCCTTGCTCTTCTTTCTTCCCAACCTCCTGCTCTTTTGCTGCTCTTACTAATCCTGCCACTATTATTGATCCGATAATGCCATCCCATTGCGTTTATACTGCCCCAGTTGCTAAGTAACCTCCCAGTGGCTTAAGTAATAGGTAAGTGTGCTAAGAGTAACCTCCCAACGGAAAGTAATAGGTAAGTGTGCTAAGTAATAGGGTATTTTCATGTAATCACCCAGTCCGAAGCCACATGCAGATTCCCACGATACACAACAAGTAATCATCACATTCGTTAGGCAGCTGCGTGTAATCACCAAGTCTGAAGCCACATGTAGATTCCCACGATACACAACAAACATTTGATATTAACTAAATAAATAATGCTAATTCAAATAACATTAGTTCATTAAATAAAATTTTCTTCATAATATGCATTTTAACACTAAGTTTTCTTCACACTCGCGTTGGGAAGAGGCCAAATAAGACCTCAAATATTTTCATTTGCTAATAGAAAACATTGTTAGTATTCAATAGGCTGCAAAAATGTGAAGTGAAACATGCAGAACCACAAATTAAGCTTTAATTGTTTGAAACTTTCAATTTGGTCATTTGATTTATAACGGGGATTTAATAATATGCGCAAATTGATTTTTTAGGGAGTATTTTTTTATTGATTTTTAATGATCTAGTTGAAGTATATACTCTTTTATAAGATTTATATATGATTATAGATTCCTAAATTTAACCTGTAATTGTAATAAGAAACTTAAATATAATTACTAATTTATTAATGCTAATTATAAACTATTTCAATATTAAAATACAATTTTAATTATTTTTTTTATTTTACAATAAGATTTAAATTTATATAAAATTCAAAAATATTGTATTAATTTAATTTCAATGTTTAAAATTAATTTTTTTTATTAAATAAATAAAAATATTAAATTAATATACAATATTCAAAAACATTATATTAATCTAAATTCAACACTTACAATTTATAATTGTACTTATTAAATAAAAATTATTAAATTCATATACGAATATTCAATGAAAAATGAAAAATAAAATTAACTTAAATAATACTATATTGTCAATATTTTTTTACATTCAAAACTATAATCAATATCCAATTTTTTTTTTTTAATCTAGGTCTTTATTTACCAAATAAAATAAATCTTTACTTTGCCCAGCGTAAATGTTAACAATAAAATAAAGCTATCGAGAAACAAAATTAAACAATAAAAAGATACAGAGAAGAATATTAACACGCACTTCCATGTTCTCACGGTGATATTCGTTTATGAACATGTGACACCCCTTTTTATTTTACATAATGTTTAAAGACTATTTTTAATTTAGTTAAAAATACATTTGAAGCAATTATGGAAAAGCTATTAACGAATATGGTTATTCATTAATAAAAAGAAAACTTGAATTTTTGTTTTGAATAAATTTATATTGAGAAAAATACTTAACTAAATAGTAAAAAGATTTCCAAAATAATACTAAGGCAATTTCTTTTGACAATTACCTTCCCAGAAAGAATAAAAGAGAAATCCTAAAGGAGGGAATGGGCTCTGTTCAAAAAAAAGAAAAAGGTTAACCAAAGAGAGTGGAAAAATGAAAGAGTTGTCCAAAGTTGGTCTGAAACCAATGGAGCTCTGAAACCTGAAAATAAGTCTAGATTGGACAAGAGTCCCGAGGCCTAACTCAAGAAATAACTCCTCTCAACAGAACTCTGGAACAGAGCTCGGAGGGATTAGGGGATGTAAAGCCTCATTGTTGGGAGGAGCCATCAGTTAAAAATCTCAGTTTGAGATAAGTATCTGAATTTTTAAAAATTGCATTTATTATGAATGGTTGTGGAGAATTTCCTATAGTATCTTAGGAATGATGAATTTTGTTACTTACTGAGTTAATACAAAGACAAGGATACTGTTCTTACTTATATTAGATAGTAACCAAAACAACAAGAATTAACAGTAGAGAAAGACTGAATTAAAAACAAGTCATTTATTTAGTTTTATTCTAAACTTTGTAAGCATAGAAAGAAGACACAGAAAGAACAATAATAGGCAAACAACCATATCCGGGAAGCAATAAATCAGAAAGAACAAAAAATATAGATAGAACATAATATCTATTGATCAGCGGTTGTCATTGATGTCAACCCAAGAAGCACTAGGGGCTACCCCAATATTTAATGAGAATTTTGACCTACCAAATCACTATATTCTGGGTCAATAATTCTTTATATGGTTTCTATGTGTCAAGATGTTTCTGTTGATATATGGCATGCCACGTAATTCTTCACGGTTTGAGAGATATTCATGTTTGAAGTTTATAAGCCCATTTAGTGGGCTAAAACCCCATGGGGTTGTGGCATGGGTCAGTGAAAAGTCAATATTTAATCATTTTTAAGCTCCTAAAATCCCTCCGACATTCACTTGTTGAAACCCCTCTCAACCTAAGCATTTATATAAATTGTGATCATCATATCCTCCTTATGTAGGGATTTCGCTACCTGAAATAGGTCATCGTGGAATTTGTGCTATAATTTTTTTTCTATGAAGTTTCAAAATCTAAAATGTTTACGAGGTGAAGCTGAAATCCTGAGGAAGCTTCTGTAAAAATTTCAGATCAAGGTGCGCAATATTTTCGAATATACAATCTGTGGAAGCCAGTGTTTATGTAGGCTCCTGATCTTCATCTCAAAGAAGTTACCTTGGAAAAATCATCATAAATCTCTCTCTGAGTATCAGATTGGAATTATGTAAAAAAGTTCCAGATAGTGCACAGACTTTAATTTTCTCTGTATCAATTTCAGATCCAAATGAAGAAACAATGACACATGGCATGTCATAGAAGTTCACTCTAATGAAATATTCCATAATTAGGTCATTTTGAGAGATTGGGCATAACTCTCTCTTGAAGAATCAAAATTGGATCAGACCTGTGGAAGTAGAAAGAAGAATAAAAGTACTACAACAAAATTGAAAATCACATATTGGGGAGCTGAAATAATAGAGATACACTAGATTCAATATCTAGATCCTGGAAGGAAAGAAAAAGCTAGATCATGTGTTGTCAAGGGTTGCAAAGGACCATGATTTCTAGGGTAGCAAAGAAAAGCAAGGTGCAGCAGAGGGTAGCATGACAAGAGCAGAAATAAAGGTGCATAACAACAGCAAGAAGTTCATCATATGAAGTATTCAAGTGGGCAAAGATCAAGATACAAAAGAATTCTAAAGATATCATTGTACTAAGTCATTGTAAAATGAATCATTGTGTAAATTGTACAAGTGTCTATCCCGCCAAGAGTTGAAGAGGCGGTGTCGAGGCTCTAGGATCATTAAGGGTGGTTGTGTCATAGTTGAAGCATATTCAGTGTGGCTATTCTTCTACATCATTCTATATCATTGTAAAGTGGACCATTTCCTTGGTACAGGAGCCATTCATGTTTTATTCTTTATTAGTGTAGGGTGGGTGATAGGTTGTACATAAGTCACCAACAAACAATATTATGAAAAATTCAGGTGGTAGGGTGGTGCTAGGGTGAGTTGTAGCTCATTGGGTGTTGGGGCATCCGTTTAGTCGACTATCGAAGAATCCTGGCGCTGAAGCGTCCATCCAGTGGGAGCTGGAGAAGAATGCTTTTCTAGATTCTAGGAAGTTGGAGCTTTATTTTCAATTGGAGTTGAATATTAAAGAATTATTAGAAAAGCATTCAGGTGGTTTTTGTCTCGAAGAGGATTTTCACCTTAAAGATTGTGTGCATTTTTGTTCCTTTTGTTTACTGCTATCATTGTACAAACATTGATAATAATTTAAGATTAGCTAATGCTCTGAAAGATTAATAATAATAATAATTGAAAGGAATATTGATTCACCCCCCCCCCTCCCCTTAGTATTTCCAACAAGTGGTATCGGAGCTTGGTTCCTTCAATAGCAGTTTAACAACTGGAAAGATGTCATGGAGCATACCAAGAATGGTGTACCTCTGTTCAATGAAAATAATTATGCACTTTGGAAAGGAAGAATGTAGGTCTATCTCTTGGCACAAGGTTACGAAGTATGGAACACTGTTCAAACTGGATTTACACCAACCATGGATGAACAAGGTAAGAAGAATTTGGTAAATGATGCAAAAGCAAAGAATACTATTATCAGTGGAATTATTGAATCTGCTTATCATAAGGTGTTGGGTTGTAAAACCGCCAAAAATGTATGGGACAAGCTTGAGAATATATATGCAGGTGACTCAAATGTCAAAGAAGCAAAGCTTCAAATATATAGAGCAAAATTTGAGCAACTTGGAATGAAAGAAGATGGAAACATTGCAGCATACTTCCTATACGTTGATGAAATAACCAACACTCTAGAAGGATTGGGAGAGCTAGTTGACGAGAAGACTATTATACAAAATATTCTTAGACCATTACCAGGGAGATTCAACCCAAAGGTATCAATCTTAGAATACAGTGAAAATCTGGACAAACTCAGCAAAGAGGAATACATGGAGTTCTCATAGCATAGGAAATGAGACTTGATGAAGAAAAGTGTACTTTGTATCTAGAAACTGCGTTCATTGCATCTAAGAAAACCAATAAGGACAAACAACCTTCAATTGGAAAGACATGCAACTGCAAGTGTGAAGAAACGGGAGATGATGAAGAAGGTATTTCAGATGAAGAATATGCTTACTTTACAATAAAACTAAAACTTGGTAAGGGAAAATTCAAAGGTAAACTTCCATTGATATGTTACGGTTGTGGTGAGGTTGGGCATTTCGCAACAAAAATGTTCGAACAGAAGTAATGACAACTCAAAAGGAAAGAAAGGCTTTAAAAAATTCAACAAGCAAGGATCCAAAAGGAACTTTCTCTCTAAAGAAGATAGCTCATCATCTGATGAAGACAATGACAAAAAAGAAGAAGCCAATGAGAGAGTATTGTTTATGGCCAAGCACATTAAACAAGAGGTATCAAACAACGAAGAAGAAGGGTTGACTATAGAAGAATTTTCTAAGGAGGCAATCAAGCTTATAAAAGAGATCAAGGCTGAGAAGATCCATTCCAATACTCTTGAATAACAAGTTCAAGGTCTCAAAATTGAAGTTGAATAACACAAATTTATTGAAGAGTCACCTCAAAAGAAGTTGGAAGAAAGAAACCAAGAAAGGGAAGCATTAGAAGCCGAAGTAGTCTCGTTGCATAAGGAAGTGAAGAAGGGAAAAACTGTCCAAAACTATGCCAATAGCTCAAGGGCATTGGAAGAACTCATCAACATTCAACGATCTTACAACGACATAACTGGCCTCGGTTACAAAGAAGAAGAAGTAGGACCTTATACAAAAAAATACAATGAACCTATGAGATCTGACGTGCATGTAGACTTCATTGGACAAGATTCGCAAGGAAAGCCTTGGAAGACAATTCCTCGATGAAGATTTCCATCCAAGTACCAACATTTTTTTAATGGGTATTGTTATTCATGTGGAAAATTTATTCACAAAGTTGTAGAATGTTGCACGTACCCTAGGAACCAATACAATTCCAGGAGATCTGTCAATACAAACCTCCCAGGGCTCAATGAAACATCAATAGATTTGAACATTTAATAAATAATATTGAATTTTACAAATGCCGAAAGTTTGGACACATAGTCATAGACTACAGACTTGAAAATCCTCTAGAAGAATATTCGAAGCCACAGAACGAATGAACATGGAAGAAAAATAAGACTGATAATTGTGCTCTCGCTCTCAAGGCTCAAAACAAAAAAGATGTGTGGTATGTTGATAGCAGTTTCTCAACACATATGACTGGAGATAAAAAGAAATTTGTATCTCTGAAAGAGAAGAAGGATGGAACCGTGTCCTTTGAAAATGATGGAACTTCAAATTTTATAGGATCGTCACTCTCGGAGGCAAATGTGCTCTAGCCAAGAATGTTCTATTGGTTGAAAACATGAATCACAATCTGATCAGTGTTGGAAAATTGTGTGATCAAGGACACACAATACTATTCAACTCCACAAAATGTGAAATTAGGAATGGCAGGTATGGTGAAATTGTGGCTACAACAAGTCAAGCTCTAAACGACATATATGTTCTGGATGAAGCAACTAAAGCACGTCTACTAGCTAAAGAGGATGATATAACATTGGGTAGCAATGATGATCGACTAAGTAAGAAATTTTATACAAAGATGCAAATTGAGTTCGAGATGTCTTTACTTGGCGAGCTGACATACTTCTTAGGGCTTCAAATATCTCAGCAAGAGAAAGGAATGTTTATATGTCAAGCTATGTACATCAAGGAAATTCTCAAGAAATTAAAAATGGAATATTGCAAACCCATCCTTACTCCGATGGTAACAGGTTGAAAATTGAGCATATACAACTCATATAAGGATGTAGATCAGAGGTTGTACATATCTATGATTGGTAGTATTCTATATGTAACAACCTCCCGGCCAAATTTTATGCAAGCAATTGGACAGGTAGCAAGATTCCAAGTAGCACCAAAATAATCATATATTATTTCCATCAAAATAATTCTTCAATATCTAAAGGGAACAACAGAATATGGCTTGTGGTATCCCAAGGGTAACAATCTCATTATTCAAGCCTTTACAGATTCAGATTGGGCAGGAAGCATTGATGATCGTAAGAGTACTCGTGAATCATTTCAATATCTTCGCCAAAAGCTTGGGATTCTCCCAAGTTCTCATTAGATTTTCCTTATTCATAATATAAAGGGGGAGTGGAAGTGTGTACAGGTCTGCAAGATGGTTGTGTGTCAGGGAGAGTTACCCTTTGCCATTGATGTCAAAGGGGGAGAGAATGTTGTAGGAAGAAATGTCATGATCACAGGGGGAGTACTTGTGTTTCCATCAATGCCAAAGGGGGAGATTGTTGATCAGCGATTGTCATTGATGTAAACCCAAGAAGCACTAGGGGCTACCCCAATATTGCATGCGAATTTTGACCTACCAAATTATTATATTTTGGGTCAAGAATTATTTTGATGGTTTCTACTTGTCTAAATGTTTCCGTTGATATATGGCACACCACATAATACTTTAGGGTTTGAGAGATGTTCATGTTTGAATTTTGTAACCCCAGTTAGTGGGCTAAAACCCCATGGGGTTGTGGCATGGGTCATTGAAAGGTCAATAACTAATAATTTTAAGCTCCTAAAATCCCTCTCAACCTAAACATTTATATAAATTGTGATCCTCATATCCTCCTTATGTAGGGATTTCGCTACCTGAAACAGGTCATCGTGGCATTTGTGCCCTCACGTTTTTTCTACAAGGTTCAGAAGCTGATTTTTTTATGAGGCGAAGCCGAAATCCTGAGGAAGCTCCTGTAAAACTTTCAGATCAAGATGCACAATATTTTCGGAAATATGATCTGTGGAAGTCAGTGTTTTTGCAAGCTCCTGATCTTCATCTCAAAGAAGTGACCTTGGGAAAATTGTCATAACTCTCTCTCTGAGTATCGGATTCGAATTCCATAAAAATTGATAGATAGTTAATATACTGTAGTTTTTGTTTTATGAATTTTAGAGTTGAATGAAGAAACAATGACATGTGGCACTTCGTACAATTTCGCTCTACTGAAACAGTCCATAATTAGGTCATTATGAGAGATTGGGCATAACTCCCTCTTGAATCCAAATTGGATCAGACCTATGGAATTGGAAATAAGATTCAGAGTACTACTAAAGAACCAAAAATCACATATTGGGAGTTGAAATAACAGAGATACACTAGATTCAATATTGAGATCCTGGAAGGCAAGAAAAATCTAGATCATGTGTTGGCAAGGGCTACAAAGGACCATACTTTCTAGGGTAGCAAAGCAAAGCAAGGTGCAACAGAGGGTAGCATGACAAGAGAAGCAATCAAGGTGCAAAATAGTATCAAGAAGTTCAGCACATTAAGTCTTCAAGTGAGCAGCACTGCATACAGTCATTGTAAAGGTATCATTGTACTAAGTCATTGTAAATGCATCATTGTAAAAATTGTACTAGTGTCTATCTGCCAAGAGTTGAAGAGGCGGTGTCAAGAGGTCTAGAATCATCATTAGGTGGTTGTGTCATAGTTGGGGTTATGGTCCAGTGTATCTTATTCTTCTACATCATTTTATATCATTGTAAAGTGGACCATTTTCTTTGGTACAAGAGTCCATTCTTGTTTTATTCTTTTATAGGGTGGTAGGGTGGTGATAGGCTGGTGCATGAAGTCACCAACAGGTTCAAGCTTGTGAAAACTTCAGGGTGGTATGGTGGTGCTAGGGTGAGTTGTAGCTCCTTGGGTGTTGGGGCATCTGTTCAGTTGACTACTAAAGAACCTCGGGCGTTGGAGCGTCCATCCAATGGGAGCTGGAGAAGAATTTTTTTCTTGATTCTAGGAAGTTGGAGCTTTATTTTCAATTGGAGTTGAATATTAAAGAATTATTAGAAAAAAATTCATGTGGTTTTTGTCCTAGAGAGGGTTTCCACCTTAAAAAATTTGTGCATTTGTGTTCCTTTTGTTTACTGCTATCATTGTACAAACACTGATAATAATTGAAGATTAGCTAATGCTCTAAAAGATTAATAATAATACTAATTGAAAGGAATACCGATTCACCCCCCTCTCAGTATATCCAACAATATCTACAGTAAAAATTCATAATGAAGCTGTTAAACATAGAAAAAGAATAATGCATGTAATACTAGACTTGAACAACTTGAATTATAAAAGCATGAGAACATTATTGGTAATCCAAATGGTAAGAAAGCTCTGGCATGCACAGGGGTTTAGACCCACGTCATGACATAACCTCGACTTAGGTCTGGTCCTCTGGATGTTGAGTCTTCTGGATACAAAGAGCCAAAACATAATCATGGGACAAAAACCAAACTTGCACTCCAAGAAGAAGAAACAGACTAAAGATCTGTACCATTACTTCTATAAATAAATTGAACTGTATAGTAAGAAAGACAGGGTAAAATCCAAAACTGTAGTAAAATAAAATTTATATTCAATTTCCAAACACATTGAACTAATAGCGAAAAATTATATTCAGATTCCAAATACATTAAACCAATAGAATATCACGAGTCGACTTATAAAATAAATAGGTATGAATTTCTAAAATAAGTTGGCATCTCGAATAGTTAGCAGACCATGCAGGTTCTGCAAAATTGTTTAAACAATTACACAACAGATACACAAGAATAATAACCTGAATATAAACAAACCAAGGAGTATTTCAATCCTCACAAGAAAGAAAACTAAACCCTAGAATGAACCATATCCATGTTTCACTAGAAGATTGAGCAGAGTCTCAGTCTCTGAGAATGATGAACCCTGTAGAGGTAGTGGGTATGCCTTAGATAGATGATAAGGGTTTATTGTATACAAATTAACCTTATATGCTAACAGCAGACCGGGAAAACTTGTACATACCTAGAATCCTTGGCTTGGGTGACCACCTCCAGATGTAGCGAAAGAACCGAAACCCAACCAAGGGGATTCCTAGCATAGGGAAATGGTAATTTTAAACATAGTTGCACACAAAATAAGGGGTTTAAAACACTGAAGTAAATTCCTATAGGGAAAGTATAAATTTTTTGAAGCTTAGCTTACTCCTTCACATGAGGTTTGAGAAATTGTAGTGAGGATCATGAAGACCAGAATATGATGTAGTTACGGCATGAACTGGAGTCTGCCAAACAATCCCTACCTGCAATAACACATACACAAAAAACTTAGTTGTGAAAATTGTGCTAAGTTAAGGACGGGGTAAATAGAAAAAAAAATTGACCCTATCAAACTTGCAGAAACAAATATATTTCTCTTACCTGTGCAGCGATGGAGCAGGACTAATATCGAATGAATTCTGGAAGATCTTGCGGAATTAACATTTAAACCATACCTATGCTCACTGAGATAAGCACTAACACCATTATGTGTTGTGCATAACCCACAAAGCTTACAAACGGAAGAAAATGATAACCCTTATGCATTTAGACTCAGTGCCACTTGTTCGCAGAGGAGGAACCCAAAAGTGTCAAAGAAAAATGAGAAACGGGAGTAGCGATGGGGGTAGATCGATACCTAATGAATTCCCCAGTGATCCTCACCATTTATTTTAGGGTTAGGATGTCAAAGACTGAGATAAGAACCTCCAGAACATTCGAGTGGAGGACAATTGTTATCCAGTAGCAGATTGTTAACACTAAGCAGGATCATGACTGATGATTAGTGTAGACAATGCACATCATTACATTAATCATACGCAATTACCAACGATAAATATCAATGTCGGATTTAAGTATCATTATGAGATCTGAGTTAAAAACGTAACCATCCGTCCTCTCAAACAAGTCATATCACAAGTCAGTGGTATGTAATAATCAACTGAAAACTTTGTAAATGCGGACAGTAGTATGGCAAGGTTTAACCCATGAGGAATTAAATATATGTTATAGAAACATATATATATAAGTCTGTGTTAAATTTTTGACAAGATATGAATTCTATGCCAAATTTCTAATTATTATGATTTTTTTTTAAAAGGTAGGTTCTATAATTCTCATTATGACGAAAGTTATATAAATAAGTCAACCAATAATCTATGGTGAATCATGATGGAGGAGTTTTTGTATAAAAATATATATCTTTTTCGTTTATGGGTGTGACATGTGGTATTAGAGCGTGGTTTACACGTTGGGCCAGATTGGGCCAAGTAAATAACTCTAAGTGTTTCGTTAATGTTAAATCCCATGCACAGTAGCAGGAACTGATAACAGAACTAATGAGGAGAGGTTCCAGCCAACAAGCACAAATAACTACAGGGGAAGTTCATTCCCAGCCAAATGTGGAGATGAACTTGGAGATGTGGGTGCAACTGAGTGTGGATCAACACCAACAAAATAGTATAATTTTAGAGGAACAACAGCGATAGGTGATTCAATTGTTGGACACAATACAATAGCTCCAGACAAAGATTATTTGGGTAAGGAGTGATAATGAAATAATAATGAAATAACATGAAATAATACTTAAAAGTATTTAAGATAGATAGAATCATCCTACCTCACAGCCAAGCCTAGAAAGGAATACTCATGAAGAGGAACAACAACAGAAAATCAATGATCACCCAGTAGGGAGTCATACTCAGAAGAGTGACAAAGATAGGATTGATCACGAATCAGAGTCTGTTAATTCTACAAAGCAATAGGAAATGAAGAAGCGGAAGGTAGAATTACAAGGCGAGTTTTAGAATATTAAACCACCCACTTTTGATGGAGAGGTTGAGGAGGTAGCAGAAGCTTGGATTATATGTATGAATAAATACTTTCAAGTCTCTAAATATAACATCAAGCTCAAAGCTCGCTTGGCCATTTATGAATTACGGGATAAAGCTACTTTATGGTGGGAAGAAGTGAAGAATGTGTGGGGAATAGAAGATTAGAGTGTAAAATGGGAGGAATTCCAATAATATTTCAAAGATAAGTATTTAACAAAACTATTTTATGAAGAAACGTCACGATATTTTTATGACTTAAAGCTGGGAAAATTATCCATGGATGAATTTATTACTAAATTAACCTCTTTATTAAGATATGTACCATACTTGAGGTATGAGAAGGCAAAGGTACACAGTTACTTAAGTAGTTTTCCTACCCACATGAAGGAGAGAATTGAATTCGTAAATCCTAAGACCATGGACGAGGTGATCCGGAAGGAATGAACGTGATATTGTCAATCTAAAGTGAAAGGAGAAGTTGGAAGAAGCTAACCACCAAAGAAAGGGCATAAAGGCACCTCGAACTTTAGACATGGAAGGCATAGAAATTTTAAGAATTCCGGAAGGAACCCAGCAAACAGGCAATTCAGAAAGAATCGACCAAAGTCTAAATGGACAGTAGATGAAAGGCCTACGGAGGCATCCAATAAACCAGAACTTGGAAAAACCCAGAAACCACCACTCCAATGTTGGGGATGCAAAGAAGCACATTATTTTAAGAATTTCCATCACTGAGGAAGGAATGAGGTCACAGCTAACTTACAAGAGGAATCTACAGTAGGAGATGTTGTGCGAAACATACCGAGGATGAACTTTGCACTAGAGGATCGACAGGAAAATTATCAGCCCACCATGATAGAACTGGAAGGTAAGATAAATTTCCAAACTGTTTCTATTTTGGTTGATCTGGGTGCCAGTTTAAGTTACACAAATCCTATAATAGTCAAAAAAATTAAATTACAAAGCCAAAAAATAAAAAATCCCTGGTTGGTACAATTGGCAACTAGGGTGAAGAGAAAACTAAATTCTAAAGTATCAAACTATATTCTGTAAATTGGAAAACAAAATATAACATTAGATTTGAATATTATTCCCTTAGGCTCCTACGATATTATTTTGGGAATGGATTTTCTAGAAATGCATTGGTCTCTAGTCGACTGTAAGGAGAAAATCATTCATTTCAAGGTAGAAGATGGCACACATCAAAGATTGCAAGGAATTAAGAAACCTCTCCAGTTGTTTCATTACAAAGATTTCAATTAGGTAAATGAATTTAAGACACAATTTTGGACAAGTAATACTGAATCTCTAAGATAAGACCTCTACTGGGAAAATGCTCCAGTAGTGTTCACCTTGGAAGATTTTTAGATGGTGATCTTTAGAAACATCTAAGATTTCTCCCAATATGAGAGAAAGAGACTTGACTATAACGCTGGCCGATAATGCCATCTATGTAAATTGAACGAAGAATGAATGCTTCAATGATATAATTGAAATGAAATGTAAGAACTAGTTTAAGGTAACAGCTAAAGAGTCCTATTTAGAGAAGTATTTTGGTTGTTTGTCAAAAAGAAAGATGGTACAATGCAGATGTGCATGGAATATTGGCATCTTAACAAGTTGACTGTCAAAAATAAATACCCATTAACCGAGATAGACGATATTTTTTATCAAGTGAAAGGAGCAACATTATTCTCAAATATTTATCTAAGATCTGGATATCACCAAATTTGAATAAAAGAAGAAGATATATCAAAAACTGCATTTCATACTCGATATGGGCATTATGAATTTGTAGTGCTACCATTCGGATTAAAAAATTCACCATCAACAACCTTCATGAGTCTGATGCATGGTGTCTTCCATCCATTCCTGGATAAATTTGTTTTAATATTTATTGATGATATACTGATTTATTCCAAAAATGTTGAAGAGAAGATACATCTACAGTTGGTCCCGAAGATGTTGAGGGAACATCAGCTCTATGCCAAATTCAACAAATGTGATTTATATAAAGGACAAATAAAATATTTGGGGCATGTATTGTCCTCTGAAGGGATATCAGTGGATCCCAAGAAGATAAAGACAATAATGGAGTGGAAAGTTCCTAAAAAAGTAGCAGATATCTTCTCATTCATGGGTTTGGCTGGGTATTACCAACGGTTCATTGAAGGCTTTTCTAAAATAGCTTTTCCCATCACCTCCTTGAAACATAAGGGGCAATTCTTTAAGTGGACTAAGGAGTGTCAAGAAATTTTTGAGAGATTAAAGGAATTGCTAACTACTGCCCCTATATTGAAAGTAGCAGATCCAAACAAATAATTTGAGGTATGCACCGATGCATGCAAAGAAGGCGTGGGAGTTGTATTAACATAGGATGGTAAGGTGATAACTTGCGAATCCAGAAAATTGAAGGATCATGAGCAGAGATACTCCGCCTATGATTTAGATTTAATTGGAGTAGTAAATTCTCTTTGAATCTGGATACATTACTTACCGGGGAAATGGTTTGTATTAAGAACTGATCATATTAGCTTGACCAACTATTTTAAATAGTTGGATTTGAATGCTCGCCAAGCAAGGTGAAATGCATTCTTGAGTGAATTTTACTTTGATATCCAACATGTGAAAGGGAAAGAAAACCATGTAGCTGATGCCTTAAGTAGGAAATTACATGGCATTTATGAATTTTATTTTAATCAAGTGGAATTTAGATTTCAAGAGAAAACTATGGAAGCAACGAAAAAATATCTTGAGTATAAATTCCTGTGGCAGTAAGCAAAGGAGGCAGAAAAACAAGGGAAAAAGATCGATTATAATTAATGACAAACAACTTCTATTGTTTTTGCATATTCCCAAAAATTTGCAAGCAGTAAATTGGAGTATTAATTTTTTCTTATGTCATCTAGGAGATGAATAAAATGGGTAAAAGGCCCATGACTAGGAATAAAATCCCTCATAGTGTGAAAGGGATCAATGGAGCAGCTTTATTTTGCACCTTCTAGTGTGAAAAGGGGCAATTGCATGGGGACAGGGTCAAGTTTGACCAAGTCAACAACGCTACCTAAGAGGTGTAGCTTGCATGAGAAGACAACGTAGTTTGAGAGGGAGGAATATTCTTTGTGGAAGAAACCCTAATGTGTGGGGTCCAGGGCAAAGAGACATTCACTTGCATAAAAGGAGGAAGAGGTAGCCATAGTGAGACATCTTTGAGCATTTGATCATTTGTCTGATTAGACTATTTGCAGTCTCCGGTTATTCAGCTGAGTTGCAATGCTGTTTAGCACGAGGGATTCCTGTTCATGATTTCCTCTTCTTCTTGAGAGGCCTCTTGAAGGATTGCACTTCATTTTCTCCACATCTTGGCTCAAGGCCAAAGCCACTACTTCAGTCACTGCATTATTTCTGCTGAAGCATAATGTAGTGTTGTTGGGTGTTGTAGTGGAGGGGTTCCACAACACCATTCCTTGTCTCATCTTTCAGAGGAGGGAGTCTCTATTCATCAGGAAGGTTATTAAGTAAGGTTTTAGAGTTGATTTTCATATATTGGCATCAATTCCAAGCATCTCCCATCATAGACAGCACGGTCCATTCTCCATACTACGTTATTTCAGTGCATACTTGTAGTAAGGGTTTGCACCAGCTTCTTGGAGGGCAAGATCTTCAGTGCCAGGATCAGCCTTACATTGAGAGATCCATTGGAGGAGGTTTATTTCAGATTGGACATCATCTTTAGCCATCTCCATGTATTTCCAGTATTGAGTTGCAGCTGCTGCCTAGCAACTCTGACATTTCTACAGATTTTCCATTTGTACATGTATTGCAACCAATCCTTCTAAGGATTGTGTATTATTGTTATATTTTTATTTTCAGGGGTTGAGAACTTGCTCCCCCCCCTTCCTTGAGTTGATATTTCTATATCATTGTATTTTCATATTATATGTTGCAGTGTCTCTTATAAACTGCATTATTTTAGCCATGGATTTTCACATGTAGAAGTGTCTATTCATTTCCTTGTACATGTTTTATTGATGCTCTCATTGCCTAGCTTGAGTTATTGATTCCTCAAGGAATTGTACTCTTTGCTGCTATATTATACACTTATTGGATATTTGCACCTTCATGTACTCATACTTACCATAATAACGCTGTCATTCCATTTTATGTTCATGTATTGCTGCAGTCCCTCATCGGGCACCTTTTGAGGACATCTAAGTGTGGGAGATCTGTTTAACCCACTTAGAAGGATTTATTTAGAGCCTCCTCTTGGATTTAGTACTTAGACACTTTTTTCTAAGGGATCTAGGTCTTGGTTTCAATTCTTGTAGCAGCAATTACTAGAAAATGTATTTTCCAGTCATGCCTTGCTAGCTGTTCCAGATTGGGAATATTACATTCGAGGGAGGACATGCATACTGAATCAGATGAGCTTGAAAGGATTGATTCTGAATAAGTACAATCATATTTACTATGCAAGACATCCCGATTATCATAAAATGCTGACACTAATTAGAACAGGTTATTACTGGCCGAGGATGCGTAAAAAAATTTCTGAATATCTGACCAAATGTTTAGAATGTCAGCCAGTTAAAGTGGAACACCAGCATCTAGTAGGATTTGTTCAGCCCATTCCTGTTTCAGAATGGAAATGGGAAGTTATATCACTTAACTTTACTACAGGGTTTCCCAGAAGAAAGAAATATAATGACTCGATTATGGTGGTGCTAGATAGACTCAGTAAGGTGGCACATTTTATATCCATTCATTATACTTACAAAATTGTGCGGATTTCTGACATTTTCATGAAGGAAATCTTTAGACTACATGGTATTCCAAGATTTTTCATCTCAAATCGAGATGTAAAATTTACATCAGCATTTTGGAAGGCACTTTTTACAGGCTTGGGGACAAGCATTCAATTTAGCATGACCTATTATCCTTAGACGGATACATAAAGGGTAAATCAAATTATGGAGGATATGTTACGCATGTACGTGACACAACAACCTTCAAAGTGGGAAGTGTATTTTCATTTGGTCGAATTCACATACAATAACGGATATCAGGAATCCCTGTGAATGAGTCCCTTTGAATCATTTTATGGTAGACAATGTTGAACCCCTATGCATTGGAGCAGCCCAGAATATAAATTCATGCTCAAACCAGATATGTTGGAGGAAATGGAGCACGAGGTAAGGAAAATCGGACAAAATCTAAAAGCGTCCCAAGATAGAAAAAAAGTGTATGCGGACATAAATAGAACTTTCCAAGAATTCAAAGTATGTGACCACGTGTATGTAAGGATTAAACCCAAGAAAAGTACCTTAAGATGGTGTACCCATGCAAAACTAGCCCCAGGTACTGTGGTCCCTTCCAGATTTTGGAAAGAATAGGGTTGGTGGCCTATCGGTTGGAATTGCCTAGTCACATATTGGTACACAATGTATTCCATGTGTCGCTACTAAAAAGATACATACATGATCCCAATAATGTTATACATTGGCAAAACATACATGTAAGTTATGTTTATGATATGACTTTTAAAAGAAATGGAGTTCCAATTCAACTAATACAAACATTAACTGTCTGCAGGTAGAACTACACAACGAGTTTCTGGTAGAATCTCAATGTATTCTTGATCAGAGAGAAATAGCGCTTTAGAGATGAGTCATACCCTAGGTTAAAGTGAAATGGAAGCACTTCAGCTTGGAAGAAGCCACTTGGGAGGATGAGAACTCTTTAAGACAATTCTATCCTGAATTTTTTTTGGGAATGGGATAAACATCGAGGATGATGTTTGCTTTCTGAGGGGGAATATGTAACACCCCATTTTATTTTACATAATGTTTAAAGACTCCTTTTAATTTAGTTAAAAATACATTTGAATCAATTATGGAAAAGGTATTAACAAATATGGTTCTTCGTTAATAAAAATAAAAAATTGAATTTTAATTTTGAATAAAATTTATATTGAGAAAAATACTTAACTGAATGGTAAAAATATTTCGAAAATTTGGAGTAAAGACTGAGGATTATTTTGACAGTTACCTTCCCAGAAAGGATTAAGGGGAAGTCCTAAAGGAGAGAAGGGGTTCTGTTCAAAAAGAACAAAAAGGTTAACCACAGAGGGTGGAAAAATAAAAGAGTTGTCCAGACCTGGTCTAGAACCAGTGGAGCTTTGAAACCTAAAAATGAGTCTAGACTGGACAGGAGTCCTGACGCCTAACTCAAGAAATAACTTCTCTCAGCAGAACTCTAGAACGAAGCTCGGGGAGAGTAGGGGACGTAATAGCCTCTATCATAGTTGGGAGGAGCCATCAGTTAAAAATCTTAGTTTGAGATAAGTATCTGAACTTTTAAAAATTGCATTTATTATGAATTTATATGGATAATTTCCTATAGTATCTTAGGAATGATTAATTCTATTACATACTGAGTTAATACAAATACCAGGAGACTATTTTTACTTATATGAGATATAAACTAGAACAACAATATTTAACAGTAGAGAAAGAATGAATTCAAAACAAGTAATTTATTTATTTTTATTCTAACTTTGTTAGCAAAGAAAGAAGATACAAAAAGAACAATAACAGGAAAACAACCATATCTTGGAAGAAGTAAATTAGAAAGAAAAAAAAATATAGACAGAACATAGTATCTACAATCAAAATTCATAATGAAGTTGTTAAACACAGAAAAATAATAATGCATGTAATACTAGACTTGAGCAACTTGAATTATAAAAGCATGAGAACGTTACTAGTAATTCAAGTAACAAGAAAGCTCTGGCATGCATAGGGGTTTAGACCCAGGTCACGACATAACCCCAACCTATGTCTAGTTCGCTGGCTACTTAGGCTTCCGGACACAAAGATCCAAAACATAATCATGGGACAAAAAATGAACTTGTACTCCAAGAGGAAGAAACAAACTAAAGATCTGTACCATTAATTCTATAAAGAAATTGGACTGTACAGTAAGAAAGATAGGGTAAAATCCCAAACTATAGTAAACGAACATTTATCTTCAATTTCCAAACACATTGAACTAATAGTGGAAATTTATATTCAGTTTCCAAATATATTAAACCAGTAGCATATCATGAGTTGGCTTATAAAATAAACAAGTATGAATTTCTAAAATAAGTTGGCCTCTCGAATAGTTAGTAGAAAATGTAGGTTCTGCAAAATTGTTTAAACAATTACACAACAGATACACAAGGATAATAACCCAAATATAAACGAACTGAGGAGTCTTTTGGTCCTCACAAGCAAGATAAATAAACCCTGAAATGAACCATATCCATGTTTCACCAGAACATTTAGCAGAGTCTCAGTCTCTAAGCACGACAAACCCTCTACAGGCAGTGGGTATGCCTCAGATAGCTAACAAGGGTTTAATGTATACAAATTAACCTTATATGCTAACGAAAGATCGAGAAAAATTTTACATACCTAGAAGCTACGACTTGGGTGACCGCCTCTAGATGTAGTGAAAGAACCGAAACCCGACCAAGCGAATTCCTAGCACAGGGAAATGGTAATTTTAAACATAGTCGTGCACAGAATAAGGGGTTTAAAACATTGAAGTAAATTCCTATAGGGAAAGTATAAATTTTCTGGAGGTTACCTTACTCCTTCGCACGAGGTCTGATAAATTGCAGTGAGGAGCACAAAGAACAGAATATGATGCGATTACGACATGAACTGGAGCCTGCTGAGAAATCCCTACCCGCAATAACACATACACACATAAATTAGTTGTGAAAATCGTGCTAAGTTAAGGAAGGGGTAAATAGAAAACAAACACTGACCCTATCAACCTTGCATAAACAAATATATTTCTCTTACCTCTGCCACGATGAAGCAAGAATGATATCGAACGAATTTCGGAAGAGCTTGTGAAATTAACATTTAAACCATAACTTATGCTCATTGAGATAAGCACTAACACCATCTTGTGTTGTACATAACCCGCAAATCTTACAGACGGCAGAACGAGATAACCATTATGCATTCAGACTCAGTGCCTCCTGTTCACAAAGGAGGAACCCAAAAGCGGAAAAGAAAAATGAGCAACAAGAGTGGTGATGGGGGTAGATCGTTACCTAACGACTTCCACGGTGATCCTCACTGTCTATTTTAGGGTTAGAAAATCGACGACTGAGATCAGAATCCCCAGAACATTCGAGTGGAGGAAAACTATTATCCGACAAAATATTTTTAACACTAAGCAGGATCATGACCGATGATTAGTGTAGACAATACACAGCATTACCTTAATCATGCGCAATTACCAATGAGAAATATCAATGCTGAATTTAAGTATCATTATGAGATTTGAGCTGAAAATTTAACCATCCGTCCTCTCAAACAAGTCATATCACAAGTTAGTGGTATGTAATAATCAACCGAAAAATTTGTAAATGTGCACGGTATTATGGTAGGGTTTAACCCATGAGGAATTAAATATATGTTACAGAAATGTATATATATAAGTTTGTGTTAAAGTTTTGACAAGATATGAATGCTATGGAAAATTTATAATTATTATGAATTTTTTTTAAAAGGTAGGTTCTATAATTCTAATTATGATTAAAGTTATATAAATAAGTCAACCAATAAACTATGGCGAATCACGATGGAGAATATTTTTTTTTTTGTTTATGGGTGTGATAGAAAAAAAATACAAACAAAGTTTATCCATTGCATATATTTCAAAGTATGTTTGGCCATATATATTATATATACATATAAAAATATTATATAACTACATTGAAGGTGTTTTTATGATGGGTTTAGTTTCGTAGAATTAACCAACAATATCTGTATATTTTTATCCTTCTCTCTCCAATAAAAATTGAGACTTTATACTACAACCGTTATGCAATTAGGTGGGAAGTGTTTTGTCCTTGAAAGTTTTCTAAATCTCATCCTAAATGAAAAAAATAAAAAAATAAATATAGTCTCTAAATTTTGAGATATTTTGATTTTTCATTGGTTTTAAGTTAATTCAACATAAAATTAAGTTTTATTAGGGTTTGAAAAATAAATCTATAAAAATATTAGAATAATTATTTATATTTTTATATTTAAATGTTTTAAAATCAATTTTTAATAAAAAATTTAATATATATTATTAATATGTAAGTAGTTTTGATAGGTGGAAACCGTCATGGAATTTAGTGGTTTGACTATGCAAGGAAACTCTATGAAAAAGAATAGGTTGAGCCTCCTCCCAGGATCAACACATTTACAAAGCTTTTCGCAATACATGAGGTGGAGGTGGGAATTAAAAAATTGAAAACAGGGAAGGCAAAGGACTTGGTTGAACTTCAAGAATAATATCTAAAGTGGGGAATGAACATTTTGGCACTGCACATCATGGAAATATTCAACAAAGTCATTCAGCAAGGATTCTCAAGGTATTAGACAAGTAATATAACAATTCCCCTTTTTAAAAGTGGGGACATTAATAATCCTTCCGATAATAGAACCATTATGATCAATCCTTTGCTTGCAATGGTTTTCAGTGGCATGGTAGAAAATAGAATCAGTAAGTGGGCAGAAGCAAAAGAAAAGAGGGCAAAAGGGCAAAGGTAAGTTTAGAAACAACATTCTATAGTAGATGATGGTATCATGGTATCACATTGAGATAAATTGTTGAGAAGGTTTGGGGGAGTAAAGAAGAAGTATTTTTCTATTTTTTTGACTTCAAAAAGGCATTTGACACGGTCCCTAGAGATAAGTTGTGGCATAGAATGGAAGAACTTGAAATTCCTTTACAATATAGAGTTGTTGTCCATAGGCTTTATGAAGAGGTGATAGTCAAAATTAGAACTTCAGCACGCATTTCAGACAGTTTTAGAAGTGACATCGGAGTCAATCAAGGTTTCCCTTTATCCCCCTACCCTTTTTGGTTAAATTTTCAAGGTGGGGATCGGGTTCTATTGGGGGATTTGTGATACATCTTCTTCTATATGCCAATTATCTTGTGTTGGTTGTTAAATAGGCCCATGAATTGCAGATGCACCTATATGCCCTTGAGAATTTTTTTAAATCAGTGGGGATGCAAGTCAAAACCAGTAAGACAAAAATAATAATTTTATCTAATAAAAGGAAGCAAAGCCAGCATAAGTTCTTCTTTGAAGGCAACATTCTTGAAGAACTAAATGAATACAAGTACCTCGGGATTGATTTCAACAACAAGCTTAATTGGGAGGATTGCATAAAGAAAATAAATTTAGGAGGGTGGAAAACATTATATGCACTTCAAAATAGATGTAGAGAGGCAGAGTTATGGGATTGGAACATGATCAAAGTGCTTTTCGGACTCCTAGTTTGTCTAGTGCTATTATATGGGTATGAATTGTGGGCTAGTAGCATCCCCGTTTCAAAATGGAAACAAAATGAAAAAAATAAAAAACGCTTGATCATGAGCAAGTTCAAAATAAAAAGTTTGGTTCCCTATGAGATAATTTTGAGTGAAACATGGGCAGCTCCCATCGAAGAAATTTCCATGGTGTGTCTTATAAGGTATCTAAGAAGAATTGAGAAAATGGGAGGAGGTAGATGGCCGAAATTTATCTTCAATGAAGATATGAGTAAAAGAAAGAAATCATCGATGAGAAAAAACAACAAATGGATGAAAAAGTGGAATATTTACCTTAATGCATGTCCCACAAATAGCAAGGAGTTAAAGAGTTTTGTGTTGGAGAAGTTCCGTAAGGGTATATGGGGAAAAGAGTTGGGTAGAAAGAAGAAGTATTATGTTCAGGAATTCAACTCCACTTGTGATCTCCAACAAAAAGAGTACATTGGAGCTAGCATTCTGTGGAGAGAAAAGGTTCTTAATGCTAAATTAAGAACTAATTCACATCAACTTCGGTGTGAAACGGGATGGTGGAAGAGACCTAAAGAAGCTTGGGAAGAAAGGGTATGTAATTTTTGCACTTCAAGGGAAGTGGAATCAGAAAACCATTTCATTTTGGAATGTGATGCTTTCAGAGACATGAGGGACAGTTACCGCAGTATATTAACATCAATTTTGTGGCATTGTATTTTCAGCGAGGGAACTATTAGAAGGTTGGGTCATCTCATCATCAATTCGAGTAAGAAAAGGATTGAATTACAGAAGGAAAAAAACAAGGAAGCTAGTAGTCAAATATACTATTTTTAGTCTCGTGGACATTAAAATATCATTCATTCATTAAATGAAAAAAGAAATATTATAATCTCTAAATCTTGATATATTTTGATTTTTCATTGGTTTCTAAGTTAATTTATTATAAAATTGAGTTTTATTTGGTTTTAAAAAGCAAATCTATAAAAATATTAGAAAAACATTTTTTTTTAAAGTCAATTTATAATAAAAAATTGATATTTATTATATAAAATTTTAATATATATTATTTATATATAAGTATTTTTTATTATTTTATTATGATTATACTATATTATGATATCGTAAAAATATGTATATATATATATATATATATATATATATATATATATATATATATATATCAATAGTGAAGAACAACACAAAGATGTGATGGAGCTTCGACTAGAGTGCAAGGAAATATTTAATTCTCATAGATTAATCATAAAGTAATGTAGTTTTTGTGTCATCTTCTTTTAATCAATCTGATGGAATGGATGTGCCTTAATCTATCAAATACTTGGCCAAAATCAATGCCATTGGTGTTGATTTTACCCCCAAAATGGAAAATTATGGGGACTTGGAAAGGATTGATAGTTTTATTAGCAAGCCCAAGCCTGAGATCAGAGATGATGTGCTTGGGATTTCACATGCACAACCTAGAAATTGGTTGGTGAATTCAAGATTGTCTACTTTAGAAGATAAATCTTATTCCAAAAAAATTATGTAATTGCAGTCACCACAGGTGAGATGTGCTACCGATTTCGCTTGAATTTTATATTATTATGGTTTCCATATATACAAAACTTAGAAAGTAGAAGTTCAAAACTGGAACAGAAATGAACTTAAGGAGAAAATGATTAACAAAATTAGATTGTTTTTCCTGGAAGAGTGTCTCTCTTTCCACCTCTTGAAAAGCGTCACTCTACACCAGTTCCACCTCCTCTGTTGTCATTCCCATTCCTCTTGCTCAGACACTAGACTGTAACGAAGGAACTAACAATGACGTCTTTCTTATTGCCGAGAATGCCTTCTTCAATCCTAATAGCAACCTAATTCATCATGGTTAAAATATAAGAGGTGGAGTCCTTTTTAGAGATTTGTATGCCCTTTTCTAATGTCTCTTAGTGGCTTTAGATATATGTCATCTACATATTATTATCTAGAAGCAAGTTTTCTCCACTCATAGAAACTATTAAATATACTTGCATCGGAGTGAGTGACTAGATAATCTTTCCAAACTTTTTATTCCTTTTGTGTACCTTTACACCTTTAGAAACAATTGCAAGTATATTATATACATAAAATTATATAAGTTTATATAGATTCAAGCCCATTGGCAAGCTCAATGCACCCACATTGAAATGTACTTTTCAAAAATCCAAAAAACAAAAATCATAGAAGAAAATATTTTGCATCTAACAAAACAAACTACGCTGAGAAACCACCCCAAAATACGTCGGATTTACTGAATATATCGTCTTTGTTTTGCTGGTTCGATCCCGGGCGAAGAAACATCACATTGTTGCATGAATTTCCAAAGCTCTATGTATTATTAATGAGACCTGATGCATTTCCCACAAAATAATCTGGTCGATTTTCGTTGCCCAGGGTGCTATTTTCCTCTTCCGATTTGGCCGTGGTCTCGCCGGAAGGAAGTATGGGGTCGTGACCTTCGAATAAGCTAACATGGAGGAAAATATTATCCTTCCGAGTGAATGTGGTGCCGCAGGATCACTACCATCGATTGAGCCTGCAGTTTTTATCGTGGGTTTTCAGGTCTCTGACGAAGGAAAATTTCTTGGTGTACTTATTGCAGGTATACATCTTCGGGAAGTGGCTCTGCTTGTAGTGGTTTCTCAAAGAAGCCATGGATATCAGCGGCTTGAACTGGCGATTGTTCTTGTTCTGCCTGCATCTTTTGAAGGGGCACAAATACCTCCCCGGGGTGTCTAGATAGGGCACCGAGGGTGTTGACATGAGCGCCTGGTGCATCTTGAGTTGGAAAATTAATCACAACCACCGCATTTAATTTTCTAACAACAACCATACCACAGTAAATGTTTTGCAGGTTTCGGATTGAGTTTGCAGAGAAGGACAAGTTTTGAGCAAATTACATAACCCATTTCGCAACAGATTAAATAATTAAAAGTCAAATAGAATTTAATGCATGGTTAATGGAAGTGTAATATTCCCAAATTTTCACCTGATATTTGGAATATTAGAGTTATTAATTTTATTAATAAATTAGTAAATAAAAGGGTGGAGGGACCCATAATCCTCAATATGAATAAATATCCACTTTTTGTGTGTGAATGTGGATTGATTAAGCTTAGATGTACATAATGAGGTAGTTGAGAAACTACTAATGTGATTGAAATTGGAGATCATGGAGCATTCATGATAAAGTGATGGAGGAAGTTGTGCAATTAATGCACACATGATGGAGAGGATGTACATTGCACCTAGACATGATGATGACTTGGCTAAACACGCAGTCAAACATGGAGGATCTTGTCCACATGCACAACGCAGTATAGATGAGGGCCAAAGCATGGGAAGGCTCAAACATTATATAAAGAAGATGAATGCAAGGATGAAGACATGCTTGAGATTATTGATGTTGAGGATATTTTTAGATTTGGAATTGTCATGCGACATTCCATTGCTTTCTTGGGATGTTTAGCAAATATTGCAAGTGTTGTTTAGCACAGGGTGTTCCTGGTCAGGAATCCCACCTCTTTCTTTGAGTAGCTCTAGAAAGAGTATTGTACTTCATTCTCCATCAGGCATTGGTGCCAATTATATTTGTCTACTTTCTGTAGAACATTCATAAATTGCAGATTTATGAAGATCAGTTAGAAGGTGGAAGTTGTCTTCAGTATTTCAACTGGAGAACTGGTGAAGGTTTATTCCTATCAAATTGGGCTTGAAGATCAGCATTCCCAGAGCTTCATTTCAGATCTGGCATCAGGCCAAAAGTTATTTACCTCCTATCAGTAGTAATACCTTCTGGAATTACGCTGTCCATTTTGCAGATACAAAAAGAGGAAGGAAGTTGCTAGCATTTCAGCTAGTTATCCTGTGAGGAATCATCCCCTCACCTTGCCATTAGTATTTCCATCATCTTGGAGTTTATTGCAGCATCTCAGCAGACAGAAGGCCTCTCTTTCCCTTACAGTGCAGTTTCTATGAGCATTTTTGTTATAGCAGCTGTAATCATCAGTGGAGGATTGAGAAGCTAGATCTAGAGCTTTTAGCTTGTAGATCTAAAGGAGGGATCAGCCCTTCAAGCTTAGATTTGATCTTGTGACATATTTCATCCATCTATATGTCAGATCTAGCTTCAGATCTATAATTTCCAGTAGATCAAGGATCAAATCGTAGGAGGGTGATTTTCCAAAGTTGTAGATCTGGAAAATCCTTTCTGGTTTATCTTGGGAACCCATCACATTGGCCAAATCTTGAATCTTGGCATCATCAGAGCTCAAAATTTCAGTAGATCTACATTTCCATTTTAAGCATGCAGTCATATATTCATATTCTGCTAAAGGGACAGTGTAGTGTTTGCTTCCAGAAGCTCTTCAGTTACGCAGTGCCTACTTTTGGCTAGATCTACTCAAATTCTTGTACATTTTGTAACTGAATCAACATTTAATAAAATGGCTCAGCTTTTCTATATATTCTGATGTTGTCTTGAGATTTATTTTTTATTTAGGTGCAGTTCTTATATTGTGTTTAATTATTACTGCATTCTCCCCTTTGGGATATTACAGGAAGAGTATGGGCAAGTATTAAATCCACGAGTGTTGTTTACTTCACGCAACTTTTGAAATGTTCAGAAAATGATGTTCGCCCATACTATGTATTAAATTATGTGTGTCATGAATTAAATGTCTTAGATATATATGTTTTTATTTTAAATGTAAGTGTAAGTTTAATTTAATGTGGCAGATGTAAGTTTGGAAAGACAAAGGGAGAAAATCGTGGAGTGAATTTTTGGTAGGTGCGTGAAAACATGTTTTACCGTGTGTTACTCTGCAACCCTCGTGAATGTAAATATCCATAAGAAGTCGTGTTTTACTGATGAAGGAGCCTCAACCTCATATCTGAAGTATTTCATGTTTTGAACTTATAATATAAAGATTGGTTAGTTGTGATTTGGTTATGGAATTTTCACGTATCGTTCTTACCGCAACACTCTGTTTTACTTGGTTTCACCATGAGTAAAACTATTTGATTATATTTTCTCCTCTCTATATTTTCAATTTTAATGTCCACAACTCTGTATTGAAAAAAGAACTCACATAATTTTATTTCTGCAACTGTATGGTCTAGATTAAGTGAGTTCCATAACTCTGTGTAAATGTACATAACTGTGTTGTTTTAATTAAATTCATTTCCGCAACTCTGTGTGAATTATGTGTTGAGGGAAAATAATTTCCTCTGTCTTTAAAATTTTAACATGGTATCGGAGCAGGTTTAAAATATCAGTAAAATGAAGTGTTTTTACTGAGGATTTAAAAGGATTTCTAAAATTTTGTGGAGCGTATTCTCCAGCATTGAGAAAAATTTTACATAGTAAGAAAGTTTGTTTACATAGTGAAAATGGCAGCAAAAATCAAAAGCTTGACTAATCCATAGATACCTCAGTTTAATGGGAAAATTTATGACTTAGGGATATAACAATGAAGACTCTGTTTTCTTCATAATACATTTGAGAATTGGTGGAGAATGGATTCCAAGAACTAGCAGATGCAGTAGCATGCAATGCATTGACACAAGCATAAAAATATGTGTTGTGAGATAACAGGAAGAATGACTCAAAAGCCCTCTTCTACATCTTTCAAATTGTTCATGAAAGTATCTTCCCAAGGATTGCAGCAGTGAAAAAATCCAAACAAGCATGGGATACCCTCTAGACAGCCTATCAAGGCATGGAAAAGGTGAAGAAAACAAAACTGCAAATGCTGAGAAGATATTTTGAGATGATTTGTATGAAAGAGTCTGAGAATGTAGACTCCTTTTTTGCACATGTAATTGGGTTGGTTACCCAAATCAGGTCTCATCGTGAGACACTTGAGGAAAGGAGAATTGTTGAGAAAATTTTAAGAAGTATTCCAACAATATTTTATGCCATCATTGTGGCCATAGAAGAGACAAAGGATCTCTCAAAATTTTTAGTGGATGAGCTTCATGCATCACTGATGTCTCATGATCATAGGTTGAAAAAAGCAACAAACTCATCAGTGGAGCATGCATTCAAGACAAAAGTCTCATTTGGTCAAGGTAGAGGTCGAGAAAGATCAAATTATAGAGTAAAAATAAGAATCCCACATAGAGGTGGAAGAAGCAACCCGTCAAGCTCAAGTGGAAGGGCAAACAATCAAAATCCAAGCCAAGGCCCAAACCAGAATCAAGCACAAGGTCAAAGGTATGATAAATCTCAGGTTCAATGTCATTATTGTAAGAAGTATGTTCATTATGCAAATGAATTTAGAAAGAAGCAATATGACATAAGTAACAAACCAAGTGCAAATTTCATAAAAGAAAATCATAACCATGATAGCATGTTTTTAGCTTGTAATGTAGCATAAGAAAATAGCAACCACATGACTGGGATTATAGAAATTTTTTCCAATCTAGATGAAAGTGTAAAATATGAAGTGACATTGGGGACTGATAGCAAAGTCTCTGTCATGGGAAAAGGAAAAGTAGACATTCTAACAAATAAGGGAGAGAATAAGTTCATGTTAGATGTTTATTTTGTTCTTGGTTTGAAACATAACCTCATAAACATTGGACAACTCATGCAAAAGGGCTACAATGTATTTTTCAATAATAATGTATGTACAATCTTGGATAAGCCTCCAAGTAGATAGTTGATTGCAAAATTTCAATGACAAACAATAGAATATTTCCTCTCAATCTAAGATCAGATTTGAAGGAAGAAGGTGCTATAGCAGCTGTCACACAAGAAAACTTTCAGCAAAAATAAAAGATAGGAATTGGTTATGGCATTTGAGATTTGGTCAGCTCAACTTCGAAGGTTTGAATTTGTTGCATAGGAAAAGTATGGTGAAGGGATTGCCACTCATGGAAAAATTGAACAACATATGTGAATGATGCAGCTTGGGTAAACAACATAGAGAATCATTTCGAGCAAGAAAGTATACAAGGGAAAAATCACCTTTGGAGATTGTCCACTCAGATTTATGTGGACCAATGAAAACACCATCAATTGGTGGCAGCCACTATATTTTGACATTCATAGATGACTACACAAGGAAGACATGAGTCTACTTCTTAAAAAATAAAAGTGAAGTGTTTGACCGCTTCTTCCACTACAAATCTCTTATTGAGAAGAAAAGTGGACACTACATAAAAGTGTTGAGAACTAATAGAGGTGGCGAATATATCTCAAGTGACTTCCTACGTTTTTGCAAGGAGCATGGAATACAAAAGCAGTTTACCACAAGGTATACACCTTATCAAAATGGTGTATCGGAAAGAAAGAATAAGACAATCATGGAAATGGCAAGGAATATGTTGAAGGAAAAGAATTTTCCAAATGATTATTGGGTTGAAGTAGTCCCTTGTGCAACATATATTATTAATCGGTGTCCAATCAAAAGTGTTATGAATATTGTTCTTGAAGAGACATGGAGTGGAAGAAAGCAATATGTCACTCACATGAGAGTGTTTGGATGTGTGGCATATGCACATGTCCCCTATGAGTTGAGGAAGAAGTTGGAAAACAAGGGGGAGATGTATATTTTTGGGATACAATGATGAATCTAAGGCATACAAGCTCTACAATCCATCAACCAAGAAGGTAATAATCAATAGAGATGTTCAATTCATAGAAGAGGAAGCATGGGATGGAATTTTAGAGAAGACAGTCAATGTGAAGAGATGTATGTCACATGAAGACAAAGAGGAATTGATCGTAGCAAGTAATTCATTAATGATGACTCCTCCTCCACCTACACAAGCTCAACAAAGAAATCGACATGTGACACCGCAAACAAATAATATGACAATGTTGCATAACCAAGCACACCACAAAGATCCACAACTCCATCTACTTCAAGCACAACACCAAGCCCATCTTTAGCAAGCGTAAGAAGACCAAAATTCAAAAATTTAAATGAAATTTATGAGCAAGATGAAGTTGATAGCAATGTTAGTCTGAATTCATTATTTTCATTATTTTGTCATGTAGATGACCCAATACACTTTGAATATGCAGCGAAAGAAGAGAAATGGGTTGCGGAAATGGATGAAGAAATAAAAGCAATAGAAAAGAATGACACATGGGAGTTAGTGGACCTTCCGTAAGGAAAATAAGTCATTGGAGTGAAGTGGGTATATAAGACCAAGAGAAACATTGAAGGCAAGATTGAAAGGCATAAAGCAAGGCTAGTTGTCAAAGGATACAAGTAGAAGCATGGAAGAGACTATGAGAAAACATTTGTGCCAGTCGTGAGGATGGAGACAGTGCGTACAGTGTTGTCAATTGCCGCGCAACATAAATTGAAGGTGTATCAAATGGATGTAAAATCAGCGTTCTTGAATGGAATGTTGAAAGAGGAAGTGTATGTTGCGCAACCTCCTGGTTATGAGGTAGAAGGCTAAGAAGACAAGGTGTGTAGGTTGCAGAAAGCTCTCTATGGGTTGAAGCAAGCACCGCGTGCATGGTATAGCAGGATAAATGCTTACTTTATGGACTATGGGTTCGAAAAATGTGACAGTGAACCTACTCTCTACATCAAATAAAATGATGGTAAGCTTCTCATTGTTTTTTTGTATGTAGATGATTTGATTTTTACAGGGAGTGATGATTTTCTTATTGTTGATTTTAAAGAAGTCATCAAAAGTGAGTTTGAAATCACTGACTGGGGGTTGTTAAGATATTTTTTTGGCATAGAAGTGAAGCAAAAAGAAAATGACATTTTTATCTCTCAAGAAAAATATATTGCAGACATTTTAGAAAGGTTTAATATGCATAAAAACAAGCCATCACCAACTCCAACTGTCATGGGGTTGAAGTTGAGAAAGGAAAATTGCAGCAGCGATGTCAATCTGACATTATACAAAAGTATTGTGGGCAGCCTAATGTATTTGACCGCAACTCGGCCTGACATAATGTATGTAGTGAGTTTGGTGTCAAGGTTCATGGAGACACCCAAGGAGACACATTGGCAAGAAGATAAAAGAATTTTAAATTATGTCAATGGGACAAAGGAGTATGGTGTTTTGTACTCCGCAACAGATGATTTTAGGCTGGTTGGTTACAATAACAGTGATTGGGCAGGAAGTGTTGATGACAGAAAGAACACGTCAGACAGGAAGCGTTGATGACAAAAAGAGCACGTCAGGATATGTTTTTCATTTGGATTCGGGAGCTATTTCATGGACTTCCAAGAAGCAGCCGATAATGTCATTGTCAACAATAGAAGTTGAATATGTCGCCGCAACAGCAGAAATGTGTCAAGAAGTTTGGATGAGAAGGGTGTTGTGAGATTTATGTCATAAACAAGATGAATCAACCCTTATTTTCTTTGATAACAGTTCAATAATTTCACTATCAAAGAATTCTATTTTCTACAAGAGGACAACGCACATTGATGATAAATATCATTTCATAAGAGAATTAGCTAACAATGGTGAAATTGTGTTGCAGCATTATAGGTCAGAAGAACAATTTGCAGACATCTTCACAAGGCCATTGGCACGTGAAAACTTTGTTTATCTCAGATATTTTCTGAGAATGGTCAATGGCGATAGTTGCGATTAAATAAGAGTGTTCGAAAATTAATCACAGTGACCTCGTTTAATTTTTTGACAACAAACATATCACAGTAAATATTTTGCAGGTTGCGGATTGAGTTTGCAAATAATGACAAGTTATGAGCATAGTACATAACCCATTCCGCAACAGAGTAAATAATTAAAAGTCAAATAGAATTTAATACATGGTTAATGAAATAGTATGGGCAAACATTTAATCCGCAAGTGTTGTTTACTTAATGTTTACAAAAAGATGTCAGCTCATATGTCATGAATTAAATGTCTTAGATATATCTATTTTGATTTTACATGTAAGTTTAAGTTGAATGTAATGTGGCGAATGTAAAACAAAGGGAGAAAATCATCAGTAAGAAGTCTTGTTTTACTCATGAAAGTTGAAGTTGAGATTTGGTTCTTGAATTTGTATAATTCTTAAAGTTCTCACTGCAACACTCTGTTTTACTCGTTTCACATGAGTAAAATTATTTCATTATATTTACTCCTCTCTAGAGTTGCCATTTTAATTTATGCAGCAACTTAGTAAACTTCATAAGTGCCCTAACTATGTTGTTTTAATTAAATTCATTTCCACAACTTTGTGTGAATTCTGCGTTGAAGGAAATAATTTGCAACAATGCTTGTCGAGATTCCGAGAAGTCGATGAAAATCCGACAAAACTTGTTGGGGACGATCGCTGCGCTTCGGATTCTCAAGATTGGGCGAGTCAAGAATCGGACTTGACGAAAACAATCAGGGGCGACGTTGCGTGGATCGGGCGATTGGAAATTGTTGTGGTTGGCGTCCATTGTTGTGGCAGTGGCGTCAATCATATTCTTGGAAAATTATATGTGAGATTCGCATGGATCGAAACGATTCAAGAACAAGAAAAATAAATGGTGGAGAGTATATTAAGAACAAGAATTTAGAAATAGAGCCAGAAATGGTCCATGGAAGGGAAGCAAGTGGGCCTGGAGTTGGGACGGCATGCGTGGTAATCACGTCTAACGAAAAAGAAATGCACCAGTGGAATTTAGAGCAGTAAAAATATACCATTTTTAATTTTTTACTGTAGCGATTGATATTTATTTATATTGAGATGAGGTGGCACTAATATAAACTATAGAGGTCTGGAATATTAGCAATCGATATTTATTTATATTGAGCTGAGGTGGTATTAATATAAACTATAGAGGTGTGGAATATTTAAAAGAAGGCAGTGACCTGCCGCTCTCCGATAGAGGTCGATGTCGATAGACAGGTGTGGAATATTTAAAAAAAAACTGGTGACGTGTCACTGTCAGGAGGGGTCGACTTCTTGAAACGGACCAAAAAAAAACCAAACAACAACACCCGACTGAGGCGAGTGGAAGACACGCGCCTGAATTAAAATGTAGTGTGGAAACATGGAATCTAAAAATATTAGAATCATGACGTCTCTCTATTAATTAATTATTCAATATATATGAATTTATTAATTCTATTATGTATATTTATGTAAATTAAATAATCAACAATTGTTAAAGATTATTTATAATAAATATTAAAATACTTTTTTATTTTATGGCAATTAAATCATAAAAATTAAATAAATTTTATTTAATTTTAAAATATAATGATTATTATTGTTAAATAAATAATATTCCTCCAGTTTCTTCCTTCTCACTCTCTTAGCACCTTTTTTCATAATTAAAATATTTTATCTCTAAAGAGTAGATTGACTATGTTAAGTGTACAGTAAATAAACTCTTTCTTAACATACAATAATTCATTAGAAAACCATTAAAAAAAATAAATTAAAAATAAACATTCATGTTTAGTTATCGATCCATCCTTGTCAGGGAGTCTGGGAATTACTACATAAAAATAAATAAAGAATATTTATGAACTACCGACGATTATTACATGCACAATTGTAACCTAAACAACTATAATGTAATCTCTTATGGAAAATCTTTGCTAATAATGCACTTGGCTCCAGGGTCTAGGGAATTAGATGTTTGCACTAATAGGATAAATTGATGTTTACCACGAAAAAAATTCACTAATATGTGTTAATTAATACATTAATTAATTTTAATTTTAATAAGATATTTTAGTGTTAATTCTAATAAGATATTTTAGTGTTTTAAGAAAAGAATTAATTAGAATTTTAAAAAATAATTAGTTATTTTTTAATAGGAGGGAGATGTATAATTTTTTTAATTTTTAATATAAAATTGATATTTGATATTAAAATAATAATAATAATAATAAAATTTAATGTAAGATATAAATGCATATATGTTTAAACTAGCAATTGTCTTTAAAGGTGCAAATATACATTGAAGGAATTGAACATGCCTATGATGTTAGGGAAAAAATGTTGAACGAAAGCAAAGATAACAACGGAAGATGGAGGGGAAGAAATATGTTTTGGCTTGTAGTAATCTCATACTTGTGTTGATGACTATCTGACACATGTTGCTCAAACGACCTAGCTAAATCATTGTTTTCCTTTCATACCACCATGTTAAAATATTATATACATATTATATCCAAGCTATAACATGAAAGGTAATGAGGAGAAACATTACCATAGGTCCTTGTGGGCACTGAGACACAAAAAATGTAATTGCATAAAGGAAATGACTAAAGTCACTGTGTTATGATAATGAGATTAAATAAAGAGATTAGTACAGAGATTATACATTTGCCTCACACTTAAAGTAGAAATAAATTATAAACAAAATAATGATGATCAAATTAATTTTCGAAGGCTTGATAATTAAATTAAAATTCTAGAAGGCTTGTTAAAAAATAGACTTATTATTAAAATAATTAATACATGGGTTAAAAATATATAAAATTAAAAGCATTTAACAATATTCTTAACCATGGGGATTGACCCCATTTTTACCATTGAAATTATTAACTTGTAAATATACTTTGTTACCATACCATTGACCAATACCATGGCTTATTAATACCACATGCTCAAAAAACCATAACTCAGGTTCATATTACACATGTTCATATGAAATCAAATGCATAATTACTTTTGAGATAAGTGTGCACTTTTGATAATATTCTATAATATTCCATAGAAATTAAATATCTAGCATCCATCTAATCATTATGGAAAAATAAAGTAAAATTAGACATAAACATATATCTTGTTATAATTAAACATTTTTTTATAATTAAAATTTCAAGTATTTAGGCATAAAATTTTATTTTATGTTACTTACTTTATCCTATAACATTAGACATAAAATATGATAGAGTTGAAAATAAAATTTTAAAAATTGTAATTTTATAAATTTTCACAAATTAAAAATTATTATATATTTAAAAATTGATAGGGAATATTAAAAGTTGGAGAGATTAAATTACATTTTTTAATCGAGGCTAATAATTTTTTGTTGTTGTTGTAAGTCAATAATTCTATTCATGTAGGAAAAATGAGTACATAGTGTTTGATCCAAAACAGGTGGTCTCACCCCGACCGGGTTTGTTAACCAAAAAGTGCACCAGATTACAAAAATACAAAAGAGTAGCAAGGGATATAGTGTATAAACGGTTGGGCCAGAGGCACCAAATCACAGTTAAGACATAAAAAACACCCGAAATCATGCTAGTCTCCATACGTGATGGAAGTACAGATGGATTGGCTGCTCCAGGAGGTAGTGGAGGGAGGAAGTCGCGTTGAACATGCCATTCGTAGTGCGCCATCCATGTCTCCAGTTGTTCCACTTTCTTAGTGAGTTGGTTTTTCCCACACCATAGCAAAACCAGTCATTCCCAGAGCTGACTCTGGAAGTAATGTAGGTGTTCCAGGGAGGCCATCTGCATCGCGTTCTCCTCATGCTAGAACCACTCTACAGCATCCACCCAATCAATCCAATTGGAAATAAGAGTGAAACTGTTCTCCAAGCAACAGTGTTGGAGACCCTACCCCTCCTGCACCTCGGGGCTAGCTGAATCGCAATTCACCTTCGCAGCACAGGCTCCCTCGCCCCTACGAGTCTGCCTACAACCTCGCAACCCGCCTCCTCTACAACAACTGCGCTTGTCGCCTCTGCTGCTTCCACCGTGCTTGGAACCGCCACAGACACCATGCACAACGACATTTTCTTTTCGATCATGCCCAACTTTTTTTCCACCCCGATGTGGCATAGCCATAACCATAGCCATGTATGTTGCCCCAACTTAACCAGCTACAACAGGAGGGGGAGAACGACCCTAACATGACACTAGCTTCATGCCTTGTCGGAGAGGAGGAACACCTTGATTTGAGACTAGGTACCAAACTCCCCACCCTAAAAAACACTCCCCACAAATCAAACCCACAATCAACACCATATAAAGCAACACAAAAGCGCTATAATGTTGGCCACTCCCAACAAGGGGTTGCCGCCACCATATAGTCCATGAACCTCCGCCAGCTTGAGTGAAACAAAAGATGGATCACCAAATAATGGCATAAGATTCGAGCCCAAATCGAAATAACCTTCGAGCTAGAGAACACCTACCCAATCCGATGAACAGAAACCATAGGTAGAACCTTTTTGCCCCTTCAAGCCAGAAATCCCCAAAATAACGAGATCGCCTAGAATGTCACCTCCATCTGTGGGGTTTCCCGAATGAAGAGCTTCGCCACCCTGTGATTACAAGATTGAACCAGTGCTCCTTCAAGCACGAGAAGCTGGCCTTCCCCACCCTCTCCTCCCTATCGCCAATATTAACAATGAATCCCAACCAGAAGGTCTAGACAACATCATTGTCCCTACAAGTTTCTTCAATGACCTCCCACATGCTACTCCCTTGGAAATATGGCCTTTGACTCTTCTTCTTTATCCCTGATGGCCACCACAGAGCCCAACACCAAACTTGAATGCATAGATGAATGCTTGGTTCCTCCATTGGGTTGGGCCTTGACACTCCTCAACCCCCAAACTCTGACGCAACGTAATGGCTCGCATGAGAAATAGACGTTATGGTTGTACAACCCCCTGCGGATACATTATTGTGAAGGGACCGGGAGGCTTGTCCCTCACAATGAATCCACTTGTTGTGACACATGGGAGCTATTTTCCACGTGTATCCCGGCTCTCACCCACATTGGGGAAGAATTTTCCTTCTCAAGTCCTCCAGAATTGTTTTTTGGATTGAGGGAGGCCACGCTTGGGAAATATCATGGTCTTGGAGATCACATCCCCAATTCGCGAGCTTTTCTATTGCTTTATGCCCTTCCCACTCAACATGCTCTGTTATCACATAATATAAAGAGGAAAGTCTTAAGAGTATGTGTTCCCCTGTCAATTCCAACCACCAACTCTTGATGACCCTTGATAGGGGGGAGCCATTGATGAGACGTTGGAGCATTGATATGGAAATCTAGGAGTCTCAAGTTACCTGGAGCTTTGTGATACCCATATCAACTGAAAGCTTTAAACCACAATCCAAAGGTAGGTACTCGGTCACGCTATTGGTGGTGTGGCCATAGGACGCTGCATAGATTCTCACAGCCTGCCCCTTGTCACTACGAAAGACCCTGCCACAACCGACAGGGCTCGAGTTCCCCTTAGAAGCCCCATCAAAGTTAATTTTAAGGAACCGTTGCAGTGGAAAGGTGAATGTCTGTGATAGGACACGAGGAGTTGACATCCACCGAGATGGACCTGTAGGGGGAACCCTTGAGAATCTAAGAGCTAACAAGATGGCAAGCTCTCACCCCTCTGCCTTCCAGTCCTCTTCCGACCATGGCGAGTTCGATACCGTTTCCTTGAGATTTCGAAGAGAGGTGTTCCATGCCTTGACTAAGTGAAACTCATCAGAGTGGAAAACGACCCTATTCCTTCCTTTCCTAATGTTCCCTAGGAAAATCCTTGTGACAGGCACCAAGAATGACTTAAAATAGGGTTCTTGAATAGGGTCCATCTCTATGTGTCCAATGAATCCGAGAGACTGTTCCAAGATATATCAAAGAGCCCAAAGACCTCAGCATGCAATTTCCATACTTCCAGAGTCTTCGGGCAAAAGTTTAGCAGGTGGTCAGATGTTTCCTCCTCCATGTGGCATAACGGACAACGAGATGGGCGAGAAAATCCCTTTTTCAGTATCTTATCCCACATGAGAAGCTTACCATGCTCGATCCACCATTCCATATAGGTTCAGGATTTGGGTTTCCCACTGAATATTTCAATGAATATGCTTACTTGAGAGTGAATATACCTTGCTGCTGATACCCCCACCTTAGACGATCAAGTTCCCCATTGTTCAAGATTGGTTGCTAGCGAAGAATTAGAAGGAGTGATTCCCAATTCAGAGGGGGTTCATCTGGATGTAAATCTTTTGAGGGATTCCATTCCTGTCATTTTTAGTCCAACATAAGGTCATGCCAGAAGTCTCGCAAATTGTTCGCACCAAGCCAGGTGGTAAATTCTTGGAGATCTATGAAATCCAGGTTTTGATCAAGTTGGGGGAACTGCATCCAACGTTCAATCCATAAGTTCGCTATGTTTCCATTTCGAACATCCCAAAATAAATGATTCCAGATAAAATCTTGTTGAGCCTTGGATTGCTTCGAGATTAAGGAGCCCGACGGGAGGTTAAGATGGCGATGTAGCGGATTGTGCCAGCTCTGGAATCCGTATTTAGCTGCCTAGATCATTTTCCATATCTCATGTCCTCCTTGGATCCACCTCCACCATGCCTTTTCACTCAGGATATGGGATAGAACCTTGAGATCTTTGAGTCCCATTCCGCCCTAGATCTTGGGTTTGCATAATTTCTGCGAGGCCGCCAAGTCCCATTTACGACCCAGCTGGATCCTAGACAATAGAAATAAGTGAAACTTTGCTGTTAACTCATGGTAGGTATTGTTCAGAGCTGAAAGGGCTGATAAATGGTAAAGACGGATCACCTGGTAAAGACGGATCACCTGAAGGACAACCTTCAACAACACCACTCTTCTAGCCGAGTTCAAGGAAAAAAATGCCCAGCTAGACAGTTTGCTGTCAATATGAGAGAGAAATTATTTCCATATGGAGGTATTTAGAGAGTTAGGTACTAGGGGGACAACCAGATAGATGTTAGGGAGCTTCCCAATTTTAAATCGCAACGTTATGGCCAAGTGAGCTTGAACTTGTGGATGAGTGTTAAAGAAGAAGATGTCTAAATTTTCCCCATTTATCAAGGTACCAGAGGCTAGCTGGAAGGTATCCAAGATTTTTTCAAACTGCTTAGATTCTTTCCATGTTGGCTTCCCGAATAACATTGTCATCTACAAACTATTGATTGGTGGCTTGAGGGGATGCCTGTGTGATGCGTATGCCTGAGAGGACCTAAGAATTTGATGCATCCTTGATAAGATGACCCAACCCTTTAGTGGCTATAATGAATAAGAAGGGGGAGATGGGGTCTCCCTGTTTGAGACCTCGGGAGCCCCTGAAATTGTGAGACAAGGATGCATTCACAAGGATGGAGTAGAATAGAGTGTAAATTAGGGATTTGATCCATCCTATCCAAGCTGGAGAAAAACCAAAGGCATCCAAAATATATAACAAAAAATCCCAATTTAGACGATCATAAGCTTTAGAGAGGTCTATTTTGATGATCATACCTGGAATTTGGTAGGATGAGAGGGAGTGCACCATTTCGTGTGCGGATAGGATTCCATCTATTAATTAATTTCAAGCCTAAGGATTTACAGGGTAGGAACACATTATTGAATCAAGAAAGTATTTAAAATCTCTAAGGTTTTGAGAAAATCAGATTTGAACTAGTTTTAAATGCTAAAATGCGCGCTTAATCCTTCGAGAAGAGCACCTTCTGCGTGCCTTTTTGCCCAATAAGCGCACATTCCTGGAAATGGAAAAATGTCACTTTCCGGGACCACACAAAGCAAAGGACATTTACTCCTTATATGAAGCCGCCTAGGGACAGCCACCAGCGCCTCCTTAGACACTATGTGAGCACACAAAGAAATATTTGGAGTACACAATGGAATCATACCTCTCCCTTGGGTCACCATCCATCATGTACCAAGGGAGGCAAGGAGGATTTTAAACTTCCCTATATAAACCCACCAAGAGATGAAGAAAGGGTGATCACATTGTTATGTTGGCCACAGTTGCCCAAAAACACCAGCAGTGTGTGACCCGGAGTTGGAGCTAAAGAGGACTCGATCGTTGGCCACCCAACAATCCTAGTCCACCACAGCAGAGAGAGAGGGAGGCTGCATCAAAGGCAGAGCTTGGAAAGCAACATCCTTGCATCGGGACCTAGAACCATTGTCTAGGGGCCCTTTGGCAAGTGGGTAAAATTTCTTCTCCATATAAAATGTTTAATAAGAAGAGGCCTAGAGTCGTCATTTGCATTATTATCATTTGACTCTCTTTATAGCTTCTGTATATTTGTGTTTTAGTTTTAGTTTAACCTGAGCATACTTTTTCATACTTTTTCCACTAAATTTTATGCTTTTGAGCTCCACCACTTTCTGCCTGTTACCAATCGTTTAAAGAGTAGACCACACTCTTTAAACTGGTGCGATTTCGTACACCCATGTGTCAAATCCACCACAACACCATCCATAATCTTCCTTCCTTCCACAAACCCAGTCTGTTCCAAGGCAATGATACCTTGGAGTAAAGGTTTGAGCCGTAGAACCAGGATACTTGAGATGATTTTATAAATTACATTAAATATAGTTATAGGTCTTAACCCGTTGGGCTCCAAGGTGACTCATTTTTTTGGGATGAGCACAAGGAATGTTGCATTCATCTTGGCCTAGAGCTATTGAGAATGCCGAGAGTATTCCACAAGCTCTCGAATATTCGCGTAGAGAAATTTCCAGCCAACCTTGAAGAAATATGAGGTGAATCCATTAGGGCCAGGGGCCTTGTTGGACGGGAGAGCTTGCACCACCTCTTCAATTTCTACTAGGGATACTTCTCGCATGACAACTTCATTTTTTTCATCTGAGATTAAGCGTGGAATATGCTGCTTGATTTTGGAGATAGCTTCCCCTGTGTCCACTTCCGAATCCATAAGAAGAGACTTAAAGTGGTCGTTCAGGGCCTATGAGATTTCCTCATGCTACACCAACCATCTTCCATCAGGTCTGTTGAGAGAGAAGATGTGATTGTGGTGGAAATGTTGTACCAGCGTCCGATGAAATAATTTAGTGTTTCTCTCTCCTTCCTTGATCCACTAGACCCATGACTTTTGCTTGCATATAATTTCCACTTGACTCCGTCTTTGTTCTAGCTCCTCTAGGAGCAAACCCTCCTGGGCTATATGGGCCTCAGAGCATCCATCTAGAATGATTTTTTTCTAGAGAGTGCTCATTTTTCCTCTAGAAGGTGTTTCTCTTGGTGGATGTTTCCAAACTCTATGTCATTCCAGTATTTTAGTCTTCCTTTAAGTTATTCTAGATTGAGATGGAAGGTTTCCATCACGTTTCAACCTTGTACCCTAGAATCTTGCCGCCAGTCTTCCATTTTGGGCACAAGATTAAGATTTTCTAACCAAAAGAATTCAAAGTGGAACAGACGATTCCAAGGGGCCATGCACAGGTCTATCTCCAGGTAGATCGACTAGTGATATGAACCCATGCATGGAAGCATTTTCACCTGGAACAAAAAATCCTGAAGTAGAATGTTCTCAGAGAGAATAAAGAGATCCAACTTTGAAGCTATTTGGGTTGGGCCGCCTCTTCGGTTATCCCAAGTGAAAAAATCGTTTATGAAATCTAAATCCTCCAACCCCCATATCTTGGATGGTTTCCATAAGAAGGCCATTGATATCGATCAAGTATTCTTAGGCCTCTGCCCAGCTGATCAGTTGAGCTCTTTGATGGTTAAATCTGACCATTGTCAAAATTAGATCCCCCATAATTTCCTTAAGGCTCCTCAAGCCACATGCCGTGGGTCTTATACCCCGTCGGCCATACCTTCTACGAATAGCCCATGCATTCAAGGCCAGTGCGAGAGAGTGTGGGGATTTCCACCCTTATCGAAGGCAATGAATCTACGGTCATAGAGGATGCCCACGATCCACTACTTTTCTCTTGCGTCGATGCCATGAATTACATCAGGCCGACTCACCGCTAGGGGAATTTCTTGCGGTCTGTCATAGTCACCTTTATTTCTGCAAAACGGCTATATACCGGGATTTTCCTTTTCAATTATATTCACGGTACCTCAACTTCCTCTTGGAGGTGAGGCCTCAAATGTTCCATGAGATCAGCTTCTGTTCAGAGAGGGAGGGAGGGGAGAGATCATTGGTAATAATCTATTAGGACATTTCTTATCCTGAGTTCACCATAATTTCCCATACTTCTCTTATCACTTCCACGTTGGTCTTGACCCATTTTTAAATCCTGACACGAGGAGTTGGATAATTCATTGCCAAAGGTGGTCTTCATCCAAGTGGTAGTAATGAGAGTTGATTACGAGTTTATATTGACGGAGATGTGTTTCTCCCATTCTTTGTAGATTTGGTGGGCGATCTAGTTGGTCTAGGATTATATCTATTGTGACATCATTTGCCCAGATTTGAAGAAAGGCTACGAGATCTCTCTCTTCGGAGTGAAGTTGTTCCGGTTTCACATCATGCTACAGTGCTTGGAAAACCTAGGATAAGACATGGATGATTTACGCGGGGCTTGATTGAGCTTGAGGCTTCTATTTGCTTGGATGTTTACTCTTTGTCGCTTCCATGTGCAGCTCCACTTCCATTTCTATCTGAGGCCTAAGGAGAAGTTCTTAGGGTTGTCTGGAGTATGCGCACCCAGTTAAGCGACTTCGTAAGGACAACAAAACAATTTCTCTCGGGGTTGGGAGGTGGAGGTGAGAGGTCGGGCGAGAACGTCGAGATGGCATGTACAGGGTCGACGGGGAGGAAAATAGTGGAAGGTTGCTTGTGTTTTCACGACCACAGTAGGTGGGGAAATTTCTACGAAGGGGGGGTAGCCTTGGACCTCACGGAATCCATCGAAATTTTGGGAGTTGGGGTTGCTAGTTGGGCTTGCTACAAACGATCCTGGAAGAGGTGTTTGTGTTTGTGACATAGAAGACATTTGAATGACACACGTTCACGGTACAAAGGTTGGGACCATATATCATCTTAATATTTTATTTCAATGAACTCGGGAGGTTGAGAAATATTCATGTGAATAAATGCGGGTGTAAACGATAAGTGTTTATGTTGTGTGATTCATAGAATTGAACAAATTTTCTGGATGCCTATGAGTTCCGGGATATCCAACTCCCCGGAAGTCACTCTAGGAAAGATGAGACAAAACCATGTCAGACGACAAGGAGCTGTTATTTGTTAGGGTTGTAACAAGGTTCCCAATGCTTCATGAATAGAGTCAAAACTATTCATGAAATAAGAGTCATATCCGAAATTGGCTTCCGGTCTTCAAGATCCTTGAATATTGCTGTGTGGAAAACCCTTGGCCTTAAGGTATAGGTCTAAGGGAGATGGGTTTTCCATTTAATTTGGATCCAACAAAGGATGTTTGTTTCTCTTGGCCATATACCCATAAACTTAAACATTGTGCACGATCACTGCCAATCCTGCCAGGCCCCAGCGGGATTGTTCCCGTCGGAGTGCTGAGGGATGACCACCTTAGGGTTCTTATTTTCGGTTGGAAATGACCTTTCATCCGCTTGCCATTGTGCACCTAGAGTGATGACTGCACAGGCTGGTCCTACTCGGATACGGAGGTGGTGATGTTAGTGTCGGTCTTGTTGACTCCAGTAAGTATTGATTTGAAGGAGGAGTCGGTCGCCCTCCTCGACGACCCCATACGAGGGACACTCAACTTGGCACCTGGCCCCGAAAGAAACACCGTGGAAGAGGCGACGATGATGGGGATGCGTCGGAGAAGCATTCATGATTTGACGAAACCTAGCACGAGTGAGACAAACAACATTTCCCGATGGCGTGGAGGTAATCCAGGCTAATAAAATTTAAGTTTCATGTTTAATAAAAGGTTGAAATGTAAGTATAGGTAGATTTGGTTTTGGTTCTTATATGATTTCCTATTATCACATGATTTCTGTTGTGTCAATTTCCGAAATGAATTGGTGTGATAAAAAATCTCAAATTATGAATGAAGGAAATAAATATAAAAATGCATAACATATAATAATTGTAGGAGTTACATTTTGAAAAGGATAATAAAAGAGATGGATAAAAAATCTCGAGTTTTGATTTCGTATTTGTGTTATAAAAATGAAAACGATGATATATATTATTATGAATATCTAGATAAATTCTATATTATAAAGTATTCAAATATATATATATATATATATATATATATATATATTACTTGAATGAAAGTACAATTAATTTGGGGTACTTCCCCATATTTCATCAATAGTAAATTTAGTAAATCATCATCCATGATTACGATGGGTAGGTCCCCCAAGGAAATTTAAGAGATGACCCCAAGATCAATGACACTTGGCAACAATATCAAAGAAATTTATGTTTAGCTCTAGGCCATGAGCTAACCCTTAAAATATATAAATATATATAATTGAAATTGGTTTAAAATAAAAATAAATCATTATTTTTAGGATTTTACTAAATTTATTATAATTTTTTAAGTAATTTATTTTTATATTATAATAAAATTTAAATTTAAATAAAATTCAAAAATATTGTATTATATGAATTTCAATATTTATAATTTAATATTATATTAATTAAACATGTACATATCCATCTTCGCCACTAATCTAGCAAGGCAAAGAGAAACCCAATTTCTTAAGGTGCAAATCCTATTTTAAGTGAAAAACTTGAAAAAATGTTTATCTTTTGTGAGAGATTAGATCTTTGGTAGATTCATTAGATCCTTAGTATATTCGGGGGATCTGAAAATGCTATAAAATGTAAATATTAAGCCTACTTGCAATGTCTTAACCACATTTTTTTTTTTCAATTTTTTAAAAACCATATATAATTTATACATAATTGACATGTAAATGTTATGCTTATAATAGTACCATTGAAATATTTTATTTATGGTCCTTGTGCATATTATAAATAATCATCTAACTTACCGAGGTTGTATGACATACAAAGCGATTGATCTTTGATCTGTACGGGTGGTAGCCATACATTACGAGTCTCATTCAATTCCGCTCGATGGGTGGATGCAGTGTCATCTTAGAACTTTCTCTTTGGATTTGGCCTGAAGATATTCATATATTCGTAATCTTGTTCCAACTAAATCAATCCTCCATCATTCTCTCAGTGGCGTTAAGTTTAGAAGGGATGCAATGTAAATGAACTGCGAGAACAAACGAGCTCCATCACTAGGAGTGTAAGAGTGGTACGAGAACATGGTATAGTGAATGTAGTGGTAGAGGATGACGGAACCCACCTCTCCCATGGCATGGCCAGAGGAGGAGCTATTTGACAAATAAGTCTGCCCAACATTCATCGTTTGTTTGCTGCTATAGAGAATTGGTTAAAAGAACGTCTAAGAAATGGACATTTGGTAGTGAGAAGCCTCCTAAATCACCAGCTCTAAAACTTGGAAGGAGCTAGGGAAGGAGCTAAGCGCAAAATGGTGAAGGTTAGCGTCAATATGAACAATACACAACTTTCTTTGTCAAATATATCCATATTAACACTAGTTATTGTACATGTTTACAGCATAAGACCATCCATTTTGGTTCTATATTTGTTCAAAGAAAATGTTTAGCCAATTTCACATCGTCTAACCAAAAAATCCTTTCTTCTTTGAATTTTTTCATCCTCCCATCTATCTGATGGATTCTTGGTTCTCCTCCAATATATTCCATTTCAATTCCACCAAGTTCTTCCATTCCCGAGATGTGAGCGATCTGTAATCATTTGCGGATCCGGACCCATTAGTTGTTCCCAGATAGCATCTCCCCAGTGGCATGTTCTCTCTCTTTAAATGTTCCAGAACTGTAAGAAAAGAAGGTAATGAGGATGAGTAGAGGTAATCGGGGGAATAATATATTTCCGAGATTGAATCTCATAATTGAATGTGCCCATGATCTCGATAAAGTTGGTTTTTAGCTATGGGCCTGAGCAAGAGAAAAAGATTTGGATAGGTTATTCTAAGATTCCCCCTACAGCAGAGTTAGACTGAAATTTTCCTCTCATCGGCTCAAGTAGCTATAAAAAAGATGCAGAAAAACTCTTTTCGCTGCGAAGAGATAAGCTACTCTCTGCTCGAGTTCCAAATGATTGAGTATTCAAAAAAAGAAGAAAGTGTGGAACTTTCATATTCATTCATCATAATTCTATTTCATTCGAAATAAAATAACGGTCTGACAAGGAATGTTCTTGACATAAATTTGATCACGGCAACAGATACTTGTGGCTTTTTGTGCCAACACGGTTAAGTACATCACGGGATTACGAGAGGAAAAATATTGCTCCTATGCGACGATGAGTTTTGGTACTTCTACCAACACTCCCTTGACCAGTTCACTTCTAGAACAAGCGATAAAAAAATGAACTAGCAAGTCATGTTCTTCAGTTGAATTTTTACAAGTCCGGCCCGGGGGAACACTTACAAACTCCAAGCCTATCTTAGGGTTTCCATTAGCCAAAAACCCGGCTTAGAATACCCTGGCGGCGGTGTCTGCCCTTTCTCCATGATGTCTTATGTGGGGAATCAATTGTATTTCCTCCTTGGAACTCTTTCAACCAGATCCAAGTCTCTAGGTTTCCTCGGGTTTCTTCCCTCTCACCCTCTTAGTCCATTTTTTCACACAGTGGAGATATTTTATCTCTAGGGAAATGGATGCATAATCGTGCAAGCGTATGGTAAGTGAAATATTTCTTAGAATCTAATAATTCATTGGCACGCCATAACGCAGGAATTTCAATTAAAAATAAAAAATAAAAATTAAGGTTTATTATATATCCTAACATTTTCCATCTTTGTTAGGTAGTCGCAATTACTATAATAAAAATAATAGTAAAGAATATTTATGAACTATAGATGATTATTACATGCCTGGCCCATAGCATCATCTCATATGGACAATATTTGCTACTAGCACTTGAGGCAAACGCAGCTTTGATAAAATCGGTCTCGGGATTTAGAAGTTTGCACTAAGATGTTTACCATGAAAATAAATTAACTAATATGTATGTGATGAGCTCCATCATTAGACATATTTGGAGGGAGTTATGTGATCACCTTTTTTCCTTCTTAGATCTCTTTTTCTTGCATTTTATTATTATTTGGTTTTATGATGCTAGTATAGGTGGTGATTAAGGCTAACATATACTCTAAGTGCCTAATATAAAGGTTGAGTGCAGAGAATCATGAATTATTAATCATTTTTATAAGGATTTTATCATAAAGACTCGAGAGGAGACAACAAAGAGGAATTATGGAGGATTTTCCCAACATCAGAGCGACAAGAGGATTCCAAAGATTCTCTCTAGCAATTTGAATTCCAAAAGTAGCCAAAAAGGGATCCCAAAGGATTCTCTCCGGCGATTCAAATTCGAGCAGCCAAGCAACTCAAAAGTGCATAAAGTCCTTGTTCTTTGAAGTTAGTGGACATAGATCACCATTTTCTAAGGATTTTTTGGTAGCTGCCCTATAGAATAGTGAAGCGAGAGCTAGAGCTAGGAGCAGTTAGTCTATTCTAGTCGGTAAGTCAGTTCTGGCTGAACTATTGTTGTGAGCTATTGAGCTTTTTGTTTTATTCGGTTATCGAACTTTTAGATATGTATGAAGTTATTATTTTATGAAATGAGTAGACCGATTTCATTTGAGCTTTTGATTTAAGTTTCGAGGGCTAGGCTCTTTGGGTTGGCGGAATCCATGTGCCTCAACTTCTGTCATTGTCACTATTTTCCTTTCTGTCATTTAGCTAGTTTTTTTCTTTGCCATTTTAAGTTATATCTACTTTTGATAGTTTCATTGTTATTTAGTTTTTGTGTTGCTATAGTTTTTAATTGCTTATGCATAGTAAAATAGGGGAAAACCTCCAAAGCGCAGTCGAGCCTCCCCACTCTTATCTTTGCCATAAGATTTCAAGCGGGTAGACCTTCCCACGGGGGAAAAATTGCTTTTGTTTGAGTTTCGGGAAGAAATTGCATTTGTGGATGTGAATCTTCTCTTTTCATGTTTTATCAAAAATTCTGTTGCTTCCGTGCATGAATTCGCGGTCGACATTTTACTTCGAACGATCTTACGCCTCCATTCCCCTCCTTTCCTTCTCACCTTAACAACTATGCCACCCTTTTTCCTAATGCACTTAAGCCCTTCAAAGCCTTAGTTCCTTTGGTTTTCCTCAGTTCACGAGTTTTTGTACACTTTTATGCAAAGTACGTGAAAAGCCATTCAAAACCATCGAAGAAACCCCAAACCTCAGCAGAATTTTCTCCTCGAGTCTCTTCAACGAAATTTCCACGTCGCAGATCGTTGCACGCAACTTTTACCACGTCGCAAATCGCACTTAGCATCATTTAGCTTTTGCATAACACTTCTTTTAGCTCATTCCGTCGATGCGATAACTCTACCCCACGTAACTCATCGCACTTCACATTATTAAACTTACCACATCGCAGATCGCAACACACAACTTTTACCACGTTAAAAATCGCACTTCGCGTCATTTGGATTTTAGCGTAACACTTATTGCTCATTGTCTTTGATGCGATAAATACGCCATGTCTTTGTTGCACTTCACACTTGTTGAACTTACCACATCGTAGATCACAACCCACAACTTTACCGCATCGTAAATCAAACTTCACATTTTAGTTCATTCTTGTTAATCCTTCACAGCTATCCCTTTAAGATTGCGATATTGTGATTGCGACATCGCATTTTGCAACTTTCGTCCTCCATCGCACTCACGCCATGTCACGCATCGCCAATCACACTTCCTTTGTTTAGGTTCTTTACTGTTGTTCTACCACTATCCAGTTAACCTAGTCCTCCATCGCACTACGTCATATCGGGATTCTTTTCGCTCCAAACCATTTCTCACGCTAGCATAATAAAGTTTCATAAGGGTTTAACCCCCTCTTTAAAGCTTCCAAACCTCGTTTCATGTGTTAAACCTTACCATTAGCCTATTTTTAGCCTTTTCTTCCCTCTAGTGCAAATTAGCTCTTTTTAATTAAAATTAAGGCATGGATAACTTAGTTGCATGACTAGGAGCATATTAGATAGATCCTTAGGATAAGTAGAGTGCATTTATCTGTTTGGCCAAGTCAAGTGTGGTTTATAATTAACTTCCTTTGCGATTTTCTTTCTTCGAATTAAATTAGTTTCATTCTTTTCATTTCCTTTCAAAAATTGAGTTTGGTTTCTTGCTTTTCATTTCCTTCCGGCCAATTTACTTTCCGAGTTGTTATCATAGTTTAGAAAATAACACCCTTTCGTAAAAACGAAGAGGATGGCATGAGCAGGGAATGCATTGTGTATATACTTTGTCACCTCAAAGTTTGTATGAACCCCCGGGTTGATAAATTAAAGTGGGGAAACCCTCGGGTTGCGGGTCTCTTGGTGCAATACCGGGGCTCACCAATTTTGGCGTCGTTGTCGGGAGGTGTCTAGTTGATGTTTTGATTTTTTTTTTAGCATTATTTTTTGCTTTCCTTTCTTTTCATGTCATTTAAAAAATATTGAAAAAAATAAAAATGATACGATTTTCATGCCTCATAGGACTAGGAATACCCAAAGACAAATATTACCTAAAACCCTCATCACCTCCCTAGCCACCCCTCACTCTTCTTCGGTGGTAGAGATTGAACCCCCTATAGGAGAGCCTTACGAATATTTTGAGGGATCCTATTGGGGAAGAAGAAAGAAGACCTTGTTTCGACAGAGGACCTACTTCACCTATCTTAAACATGGGCAGGACCCAGAGATATCCTTTCCCATAAGAGGCGATGGGGAAACTAAGATGAAAAATATTAGCCCCTCGGCTCTTCCACGCTTCCATGGACTTACCTGCGAGGGACACAGTGGAGGCCTAGAAAATCTCTTGCTTCAAACATTGAGGGAAAACCACCAGTCGGGACAGACAGCTCCTTTTCCGTTTGGGATGGTGGCTCAGTAGTTTAAAGGACCAGTTTCATATAACTAAGTGGATTGAATTTGATGAATTGAAAATGGGACTAAATTAACAGAAAGCAAAGAAGCTAATACAATCTAAGCCTAATCTTTGATAAAGAAATTCTAATTTTAACTTAGGGTAATTATATGTGAATACAACTTAAGATTGTTCAATCTAATATATGTGAAAATGTATTATTAATTGAATTGAAATGTCTTCAAAACGTGAATAAAGATAACTTTCATTTAAGAAATTAAACGAGGATTATATTAACAATATTGCATTCATCATTCTATACCATTCATATATGCTTATAAATGAACAACATTCCAATTATACTCGAAATGATAATATAAAAGGAAATGTTATAAAAACCAAATATATAAATGATAGCAAATTCTTCAAATGAATGCCATATATGAGAGGAACCAGGTGAACGGATAGAAATACCTCATTCATCTTGAAGACTATCAAATAAAATGTGATACTACGATCTAGTAACTCAGATGTAAAATTAACTCCAGTCAAAGGCAGAAATGCAACACTTCAAAGATAATTTTGAGCACAAAAAATCACGAGATGTGATCTTTCATATAAATATAATAAGGAATGAAGTACGAAATGTTAGCTCCAAATCCCAAAAATATTGTTCCGATCCTTCTCTAAATGCATGAGAGGGATTTAAATAATAAATTACATAACAAAATCCTAATACTACGCAATCTATCAAATTAAAGCGAAATGCTATCTTGGATAGGCCCGGCTCATTGTTTTCTCCCTCGCTTGATGAAGCTAAGTTGCAAATGTTCAACATATCTCGGAGTCTTGGTGGATGACTCATCTCGAGAATGTGGCGTCCCGACATAGGTGGCATCGGAGAATTAGAATTAAGGCGATCGACGGCGTTTGATAGGAATTTGATGGCACGTACGTTGATTGTTTGGTTTGATCAAATGCATCCACATACTATCCCAGGATATTGTTTGAAGTTTCTTTGATTTGTTGACTTTTTCCTTTCCATTTCTTCTCTCCACTTTGTCTTCGGTTTTCTTTTATTTTGTGTACCCGGGGAACACGATCACAGTAAATTTATTGAGTATAAGGCATCATTTATGAATTGCGTGAGATTATTCATAATATTTCTTGCCATGATATTGCTCTCTCGGCTTTCATTATTTGATGTTCCCATTACGTAAACAAGATTTCTTTGTGTTTTCCTCTATCCTAGGAAGATTTGCTTCTTTTCCCTTTTACGTAATCACGCAGTGAGAAACTTCAGAAATCTTTTCATCGGCATCATATATTTCTTGTCTAAGAGTTATGATATTTTGGATCAAAAGATGAAGTAATATCACCTGAAGGTTAAGCTTGTGACGACTTGAGAAAAATTCCAAGTGATGCTTCTTTGAGTCAATAGTTTATTAGCCTCGGGCTTGATTTGAATTCATTTAACTTTGGGTAATCTTTAAACTTATCCAAAGTTGCTTGAAATTCCTTTTCTTGAATCAATTTTGCATTTTTCTCATTTTGCATGATTTTGTAACTTAGGTTTCTTTCATTCTGCATTGCTTTTGTTTGCCTAAAAGATTTTCATCAACCTTCTTCTTTTCTTCGTAATTGTTTCTCCAATTCTTTAGACACAGGTATACGATCCTGTGAGTTGTTATTTTACGATTGGCTAATCGATTCTTTGATTCTCCTGCTTTGTTCTTCCCGGTGAAGCTATGTGAAGATCTTTACGAGTTACCGGTTGAGAAACTTCTACAGCTTTATCCTTTGTTGCGACACTATAAGCTCCTGTTATCTTTCGGGACAATTTCGTGAGGTCTTCAAATGGATTCATTTCATTGTTCTTATAAACAATATTCATAAATTCCTACGATGGAGAAAATATGCCCTGATCTGTTTTCTTTTCTTCCTTTGTCTTTTAACAATAGCTTTATGTTTAGGGTTGTAAAATATCCAAAAGGAGGGATCTCCTCAACTTTTAATACAATGTGCCCTGTGGGAAGTTCAAGAATGATTTCAATCACCAACTGCCATTTGTTCAACATCTTTATCACCCGCAATCCAAGTTGTTGAGCAAGCCAGTCATATTGTCTTAATAGGCCGAGGAGAAACATCAAGATTAGTGGAAAGCATAATCTCTTTAGTTATTTCTTTTCCTTTCTACGTATATATGCTACATTCGGGTGCTTTTGTCATCAGATCCATCCTTTTGATTATACACATGCATCTGATATTTGTGCATTTGTCTGTCATTTGAGACTTACGACGATGTTGGTGGATTTATCATGATATTTCCTTTTGGGACATCGGGTTTGTCCAATAGTGACCACTTTTGGAGTATGTACGGTCGGGCTGGTTGACAGTAGATTGTGTAATGATTTTAGGTAGATGTTCCCTGCGGCGTTAGTGGATGTACCTGCTATCTACGACTTTTTAGTTGAGTTCTCGGGTGATCTAGAGGAACTCTACGATAATCTCGACTCTAAATAAGAGAAATTTATTTATATCTGTTGAAGAATTTAGACTTGACCAAGTCAAAAATTCGAGGAAATTATCTAATGAAACAAACAAATCATCGAACAAATGTGGTTCATGCTCAAACGAACAATTGAAAGCCCGAAACGATGACAAATGCTATCTTTTTTTGGATCATATTGTCTGCTTCCAGGAATAGTTTGCAAATTTACAACCTCTTATCTTGAGACTTCTTTTTTTACTGCATGTAAAATCATTTAGAGTGAGCTGACCACAATTGTGAGTGGAAATTGAGGCCACATTCTCTTCTTCTTTGTTATTCAATGACCTAGATATTCCTTCAACGGTCCAATTGATAGGAAACTTCTTGAGCAAGAAGTTTGTCTCTGGAACAATCGGTGGAAGAACATGCGGCTCCACTATACTACCAAAAACCACGACGTATGTGAATTTTCCCTCCCCAAACCAATATCAGATTGCGAGATCGTGGCCTTGAACTTGCATATGAGGAAAATGCAGGAGGAAACGATTAAAAATGGTTTGGAAAACGGGGATGAGGAAACCATGACGATTAAATTTATATACATTAGCTTGGAAATGAGCCTTCCAAAAGAAATTTATGATAAATATGAATTGGAACGGGGTCTTTGGGAATTAATTTCCATCGAATAAAATTCGAATTGAAACAAATAGCATCGAGAATATAGGCACAAAAGAAAAAGGAGTAGAATTTCAGTCGGTTTTCTTGCATCGTATTCGAGTATCCTATTGGCCATTCTATCGAGAAAGAATAACGGTGAATCCATAATGTCGAATTCCACGGCGGCTAGGATTAATGGGACCATTTGTATGAAAACCCTCATTTGAATTATCATTGCCAAATAACCTACACATCATGGCGGTTTTGCATAGCAATATGGAGGTAGAAGAGAATCTACGGAATACATCACAGGATGCTTCATTTCGGTGCTTCTCTGGGTTTTCCTCCAATCTTTGATAGGATCTGATTGGACTTTGTTATTATCGTAAAATCTTCAATAAATTCCTTGTTGTACACCTTGCGGGTGCGGAAGGTGATACATTGCTTTCAAGTGATACGCTTTAAACGAGCAGAAAGGCACTCCGGATCTTTGAAACAAACGTTACATCTTGTATCTTTACACTTTCAATAATCCATCGGACTACATCATAGTAAGGCATGATTCAGCACTCTTTGTTTTGCCAATTCGATGCAACGAATTTGCAAGTGTTTTTTCATTGATGTCGGGTCGGGTCCCGAACTATCTTCGTCTGGGCCGCGCCTTCTCCTTGTGACCTTGGGGTTTTCTCTTTCCAGAGGTTGTGGTTGCGTCCCATGTCATTTTCCCAAGCCCTTGGCAAGATGTATCGTGACTAGTCTTAGCTTTATGGGCTTTTCTTTTGAGATCCATAGGAGTTTCGGCAATCTTCAGCAGTGGCTTAGTCTTGTTTCTTCTCCCTCTCTTTGACATTTCTTCATACGCTACCCGCTTCCCTTTGTACGTGAATGGAAGAACTTGATGTTCTTTGACTCTGCAAGACAATACACTCTCGATCGTGATCAACAAGCCACTCAAACGGGTTATGAACTTATGGTTTTCATTTATTTGTTTCGTATATTGCGTAAATGCTCCTTTTGGGTCACACTTAAGTATTTAAACCAAATCATAAACCATATTCATTTGATTAGATTTATTGAATGCCTTCGTACCAATAAAGATTTGGCGCTTGTGATATATTAATATATTCACTCATTCTAAAAATCTTCGTATGCAAATAGATGAATCATATGATTCGAATGACGGATGGAGATCACAATCTGTTTATCTCGATTGATCGATTGCGATTGCAGATCTCCCTTAGATCTCTAATGGTGGGGTCTACCATATATTTTAAACAAATGTTCGATTTTTCTTTTAAACGTTTATTATCAAATGCACATCGGATCGGGGAATTTCAATTACAAGCGTAAAGAGTTTCTTGAAGAGAAGATTTGTCCGGAATTAATCGATTTACGATTGACGCATCGCATCGGAAGTTATAGTGTGATTTGTTTTAAACTCTTAGCGATTGAAAATTTCCGATTGGACTAATCGCATCGAAGATTTGAAATGGGCATATGAAATTTCTTTTAAAGGTTATCTCCGATTCTCCGGTGCGATTGAACTTTTTTTTTAACTTTGATTTGTTTTTTATGATAAGGCCTTGTATATTAGATGGGACCATAAATTTTTGAATGTTGAATGTTTAACAATATGAAATTTTCCAAAACAATGAATTTTATTTCTAAGTGTTTTATTTCTAAAAGAAAGGGACCTATTACTTAAATTTTATTTCTAAAATTTAAGTAAAGGAGGAGTTGTTGTATGGTACAACAATTGGCGATTCACTTGAAAGAACCCGATTTATCTCTAAAATAGAATGAATACTATATTTTAAGTAAGTAAAGATTTTTAAAGGTAAATAAAAATTATCCTAGGATAATCAAAAATAAAATCTAACTTATGAAAAAGAATAAAAATTATTAACAATTTCTTTCTAGTATCTTGAGAATAAAAACATTTTGAGTTATCTTTAAGCTTTGATTGGTATTAATAATAGAAGTAAGTGGATTTCTTCAAGCTTGGTTTTGATAATATACTCTATTGTCATAGGTATTGCCTACTTTTGCAAAAAAGTTCATAGTCTCGGCAGAGTTAACTTTTAACCATTTAACTATTCATTGTCCCATTCAACTAAGATTGTGACTTTTTAAAAGATAAATTCATAAGACATGTTATCTCATGTTTTGTCTTTTATTTTATTTTTATTTCTTTTTAAGAGCCATTGTTACGTTTGGTATCCGATTTATTAACAATGCCATTCAATAGTTATAATTAAATCCCGAACAAGGCGGCTCGTGATGAGACCCTTGTCTTATATTAATAAGCCATTACCACTGTTTTGATATACGATATTGAGAGTTTAATATTTCTTATGAATATGGTAAGTCGACTCATGATGAGACCTCTTATCTCTTAAAGAATTTTTTCAATAATTTCTTAAATTATATTCTAAAAAATCACAACCTAAATGAATGGGGTGAACTAGTCTTATCCTTAAGAATCAATGGATGACAATTTTAAAGTTTTTTGAGTACCAAGACTTGAATAATCTTTACTTTTATAGATAACTTCTCTCTGCTTAATAAACTTGTAATGATTTACATTTTCCTCAAGTTCTTCAAAAAAAAGATTATACGAAATAATTGGTATGATCTTTCAAAGTTTAACATCTTATTTAAACTACCCGAGAGAATATAATTATTTTACTATTAAAGTTCTTATTTACACTAAAATAAATACTTATAATATTTTTTCTTAGGACATTTCTCAGTAAATCAGTTCTCAAGACATTCATAGTAACAACCTTTATTTATAAAAACAATAAAAAGACTTTAAAAGAATATGTACAATTTAAGAAGGGGTTACCTCCTTATGAGAAAATTTCTTTAAGATAAGCCCATTTTACGGAAGAGATTCTCTCTTACCTGTTAGATCTTGGAGCATGAATGTATTTGAGCCTATCAGCACTTCAACGATCTGAAATGGTCAAGCCACATCTTTTGAAATTTGGTATGTTTACCTTTTTCCTCATGTGCCTTATCCCATTTTAGAAACCAAAGATCACCAATTGACAAAATTTTTGAACGGTAGAACTTACATCAAAGAAGATTTCCATAATTTGTTGATGTTTTTCATGAACAATTCTAGCTTTATCTCTTTCTTCTTCTAGTTTAAGGATTTGATCATACCTCAATTGAACGGATGAAGAAGGATTTTCTTCAATAAATTGTACCAGGGCTAATGATGGAAGAGTTAAATTTGATGGTATCAAACTTCTTTTTCATAAACTAAATTAAAAGGTGAAGTTAGGTGAAACTTTCTCTGTAATACGATCAGCCCATAATGCAAAGATTAAAGATTTATGCCAATTCTTTTGATTTTGATCGATAGTCCTTATTTCTCATAATCTTGGATGATTTTTATTGGTGGATTGACTAACCCATTACCTTGTGGGTAATAATTTCTTGAATATTTGAGTTTAAAACCTCTTTTAAGCGCAAATTCTATTAAGCATTTCTGAAAAATAAGATGCATTATCCAAAGACAAGAGCTTGAGGTACACCAAACCTGGTTATGATAAATTGATCTATGAAATCAATAATTGCATCGAGGTGCTTCTACCTTCAAAGTTGCCTCTACCCATTTTGTAAAATAATCGGTTGCGGTAAGAATGTACTTGTCTTTGCTTGGAAGAATATGAGGTATTATCTCACCAATAATGCTCGAGTCCCCATTGTTCAAATGGTTGCACGATATTTCTTGGTTTGCAAAGGAAAAATTTGGTTCCTTTGTCTTCCACTTCTGGTTAGCGGTTCTTTGCATTTTCTTACATATTCATGTGTATCTTTAAAAGGGTAGGCCAGCCATGCTTGACATGAATTATTTTGTGGTGTGGTATCACCTCGAAATGACCTCTGCTGGTCCATCATACAACTCTTTGCAAAACCTTTTAGACACCTCGGTCTCAAGACATCTCAACAAAATTGAATCATAATTTCTTCTAAATAACACATTATCAATGATCTCATATTTATATGACTTTTAATCTTAAAACACGTTTCTTATAAGCTGAGATCAGAAGGAGCATACCCATTTTTCAAGTAATAGATGAGATCAAATCTGAGACTTTCAGGTCAAGTAACACTTATCGGTTGCTTTGAATATCTTGATTTGAATGATCATTCTCACGGTATGTTATGAGCTCTGCTAATAATGCGCAAACGCTTGTCCTCTAACAATCTTAGGCTGGTTTAATATCAACATCATATTCTTGTAAATTTGTTACCAGTTAGCTCGTTTTCTCCTACTTCTCTACGAATTAATAGTTGCCTCCATTTTATGAGAGAATGGGACAATGATTTTGTATGAGTTTTTAAGAGAAAAGGTACGAAATGCTTGATTGGTTGAACACGACAAAGGCTTGTTTTTCAACATCGGAATAATTCGATTCGACTCCTTGCAGTTGAACTAAAGAATGAGGTGGTGCTTCAATTTCACGATCATTGAGTTGTGTTAAAAGCAGTAGCATAAGATGTCTCTGTGGCTAAAGTATCTGAAATAAAATCTTTAGAAAAATCCGGTACTTAATGCTTTGGTGCATTAATGATTGCATTTGATTACCTCGAGGCTTCTTTCTCTTTATGCCCCATTTGAATCTTGAATTCTTCTTGATCATATTTTGCATAGGTAAAACAATTAAAGAAAAATCGGGAATGAATCTTTTTACAAAATTAATCGAATCGAGAAATGATTGCATGGATTTTTTGTTATGAGGTAAAGAAATATCGAGGAGATCTCTTTAACTGCATGCGGATCATTGTATATACCATCTTTTGACACAACAAATCCTAAAGTTTTCCTTCATCCAAAGCAAAGAAAGATTTTTTGGTTGAGAAATATCAAACCTTCTACATCTTTCATTAAAATCAAACCTTGGTTTTCAAATCTAGCATTAGATGATTGGATTCTGTTTTTTGAGAATCTTATTATCATCGAGATAAACAACAAGCGATTTATTGATCGGACAACTTCAAATGCTATTTCCATGGCTCTTTGGAAAGTTTCTCCACGCATTTATTAATCCAAAAGGCATTTTTTGATAAGCATAAGTTTATTATTTTATTCACGAAAGTTGTCTTCAATCTGTCATGTGGATGAACTAAGACTTGATTATAGCTGGATCTATCAAAAAGAAGGACATAAGTTGGAGACGACTACTTTTAAAATGCTCACGATTTCCATGGTTGGCAATGGGAAATTGTCTTTTAAACATGCCTTGTTTAAATTCACGAAAATCAATACGATTACGATGTCACCATTTTCTTCGCCACAGGTACCATGTTGAATTTGATTGGAATGCACAGCCGGGGAAAAATGATTTTGGCTTTCAAAAAGTTTATTAAGTTGATTTGATTTGATCTTCAAGATTTGGATGAACTTTCCTTAGCTTTTTGTTGAGCAGGTTTAATATCGGGAAGCATTGGAATTGTGTCTTGAATAAGCGAAGTATCATATGTTTTAAATCATCATAATTCCAAGCGAAAACATTTTTGTATTTGTTCAATAGTTTAATCAGAAGGCATCCTTTCCTGCGATGTTAAATTAAGTCCTAAATTAACATTTTGGGGTTGAATCGAGAACCGAGATTCACTAATTCAAATTTCAAAGTGGAACTTTGAAGCTTGAGTATTAGTGACTTTCTTGAATCTGTCTTTGTTTATCATATAAGTCCTCCAATCTAACAACGGATTTCGAATGGGATTTTCATTACCCTTTGAGCGATTTGTAAATCGTGATCTTTTTCGTCAATAATTTGATCATCGTATGATTTTTAGAAGTCCTTAGAAATTTAGATATCTTGATCATGGTAAAAGACTCTCCAATTTGTGACATTATGCAGGACGGATAATTCGAAAAGTAATTCTATTGAAAATCTATACGTTTATATTCTTCGTAGGGTATGAGATACGGAGGCAACATTGGCTAACTTCGTCTGTTCGAATTTTGAGACACAGGGATAGAAGAAATATTGAATACGAAAAGTGCGTGGTGAGTTCTTGTACCGGCGATTGATAATGTTTGAGGTGATTTGAAGAAAGAGCCGGTGGGTGTTCTCCACATTTTGACAATAATTTCGGAATGCTTCGAATACTTTCAAATATTGCACTTTAAGACCAATTGCTTTATACGGACCTTGGACTAAAGCTTCATACTCGAAATTTGTATTGTTTGTGCATTCAAATTCTAACCTACAAGGACAACATTGAACATAATCTCCTTGCCAGACAACACGCAGATACACCACTGCTCCCGAACCTTAAGTTAGGATTTGAACAGATCAAAATATAAAGACCAAAATAAGGAGAAGTATTAACAATCTGTATTTACAGTTTCCCAGTATCAAAACATCTTGACTGTCCAGTTTGTGAATAGTTTTCAATGCGCGATGTTAAGCCATTTCTTGGGAAGGAGATGGTTGGACGTGGGATTTCAAAAATGATTCCCGATGAATAATTTCCCAAGATGTTGTTATTGAAAGCGATTGATTGATTGTTCAGTTCAAAATCTGTTACGAGTATGGGTCATGTGTTTCTCTCGATTGATTTTTATTTGTTTGGCTTTCCCCCATAAGGTAACCACATGTGAGACCAATCGGTAGAAATGTACCCATGGAGCTTTTCGACCAATCTCTACTCAAAGTGAACCCATAAAATTCGAGTATGATTCTTCTAAGATATCAATTCGTTGAACTAAAGTGGACAGTTGCTAACACGATAGTTACAATTAATCTCTCCTAAAACCTGGACCTTGGATACGCACAATATGTATGGAAGACTTTTGAGGTTCTGTATGTTCGGCTTGGAGACAAGCGGAAAGTTTGGCATTATATTGGATGATGCCCCCAAAGTCAATCAAACAATTGTGTAGGTTTCATTATCAGATATAAAAGTCAAAAGAAGGGTGATGTAGAAGGACGATCTATCCCAAATCAAGAATTTGAATCGGTAGCTTCTATCATACCGAAGGTGGTTGACCGAGTGGTTGACTTTGCTTAGCAGGAAGAGGTGAGCAGGAACGACATTCAATTCTTTGAGAAGCAATTTACGCGATGTTTTAATTTGCTAAGTTCGAACATATTAATGTTTGCATGATTTTATTATATAATAACAATATTGTAATCCATTGAATCGGATACTACTAATGTTTTGGATGTTGAAGGAGTAGTTAATTTGAAGGTAGGTTTTGGGGAAGCTACTTTCGGGTGATTTCTTTATAGGTACTTTTTCCTTTGTTGTAGCGGCCTTACTCCGTTTTTAGAAGGCATGCGAACGAGGTTCGGAAGTACTTTTACTCCTAGTAGAGACGAGGTAAAGCTTCTTCATCATTATACGCTATCGGAGTTCGTGGGTGTGAAATCCCATGCCATGGCATTCAACAATTTCCTCTTCATTATCGGGTTAGTAGACATTTCCTCTTCTTCTTGTTTCTTGATACGAATTTGCATAAGATATGAGTATTTGGTGGTTTTGATTCGGTTTTCTTGCATTCTAGATAGCAAGGGCCTTTTGGTTTGAAGTTTCGGCCTACTTGCTTCTTAATTTCAATCATTTCATTTGACATAGTCTTGAGGACCTTTTGAGGCCTTCCATATCATATGGATCTTTCGGGGAATTTTCTTCTTTGAGTCTTGTTTTGAATGAAAATTTTTTGTTTTTCTTTCCTCGAGATGCTTTCTTTTCTAGAGCATTGTCTGGTTTTCCCGACAAGTGCTTCTTTCATGTTTTTCGGCAAGTGTTGGTTTTGCGGCCCTGTCTAAAAATAGCTATATTGGCAGTGAGAGCGATAATATACCACTCACATCAGTTAATATGGTTTGGGTTGTTGATTTATTCAAAAGTTTATTAGCTTGAGCATTAAATTCTTTAATGGGTTCCCTATGCTCTATCCACAAGATTGGAGAGATCATTTATTAGTGTAGCTAAAGATCTATCATCTCCATACTTATTGAGAAGCTATTCTTGGCAAATGTCCCAGCGTAATAGAATCGAAGCGGGAAAAATACCGGGATCTAAGTCAGCACGATGTATAAGGAAAAGCCTAACAACGACATCTTGCTCGGTTACTCCCTTCAAATTGCTTGCTAACATGGAAGTTATTGATATGTTCCTCGACTTAGGTTCCATTTCGGATTAAACTTAGGTAGCCATTTTTCGGGGAGCATCGATGGGCGTATTAATGGTGCGGGCATATGCCATTGTTTTGAGATGTGATCCATGGATTTGCCATTGTAATACCGGTGGTGGATGTATTGTGAGATTCGGATATGCAGGAAGGAATTGATATTGGAGGTGACGATTGGGATTTTGAAGTTCCAAATTCACAGTGTACAGCAAATGTAATGAGGGAATGGATGGTTGACTTCGCAGGAAGATGAGATGGAAGAAGTGGATGAAAGTGCTTCTTTGTCGGAGTCTTCGAGTATTTTTCTTTGCCTTTTTCCTTTTAGGTAAAGGGGTCGGTGGGTTCATCTTAGGAGTTTTTCACTACGAAGTCTAGTAAGAGGTGAGGTAGATTGAATTACGAAGTCTCAACTTTACTTTGAGATGGCTCGGATTTACGTGGTGAAATCGAGAAACTGCAGAAGTTTATGGATGAGAGAGCGAACTTGAGGAGATTGAAGACTTAATTGTTGAAGTATGGTGGGTTTGAGCGGTGAATAGTGGATACCTCTTCTTCTTGCTTGGATCTTTGAGGAATCGGCGGACAGTTATGGGATATACGAGGTGATGTGGAGGAGAATTACTCTTAGAATGGTTTGCGATTTGGGTTTTCTTGCCATTCTGAGTTGAAGGCCCTCCTTCTAGCGCCAAAAAATGTTGAAGCCTAGAAAATCTGCGCTTCAAACATTGGGGAAAACCACCGATCGGGACCTTAAAACTGACTCCTTTTCCGTTTGGGATGGTGGCTATAAGTGGTTCTTAGGATCGATTTCCTTATAACTAAGTGGATTGAATTTGATGGGTGAAAGTAGGACTAGGATAGAGAAAATAAAACTATCTAATCTAAGCTAAATACGATAAAGTTCTAAATATTAAGATAATTATATGAGATGTAACTTAAGATTATTTCAATCTAATAATAACCATGAAAATGTATTATTAATTGAATTGAAATGTCTTTGAAAACGAATAAATATAACTGTTTAAGAAATTAAACGAGTTATATTAACAATATTGCATTCATCATTCTATTCATTCATATATGCTTATAAGTAATTAACATTTCAGTTGTCTTTCGAGAAATGATAATATAAAAAGGGAAATGTTATAAAAACCAAATATATAAATGATAGCAAATTCTTCAAATGAATACCATATGACAACAAGGAGAGAATCAACGGTGAACGAGATAGAAATACCTCATTCATCTTGGAGGACTATCAAATAAAATGTGATACTACGTCCCAGTAACTCAAATTAGCAAATTAACTCAAAGAGGCACGAAATACAACACTTCAAAGATAATTTTGAGCACAAAAATCACCGGATGTGATCTTTCATATAAATATAATAATAAGGAATGAAGTACGAAATGTTAGCTCCAAATCCCAAAAATATTACAATTTCCAGATCCTTCTCTAAATGCATGAGAGGGATTTAAATAATAAATTACATAACAAAATCCTAATACTCTTGCTACAATCTATCAAATTAAGGCGAAATGCTATCTTGAATGTTGACTCATTGTTTCTCCCTCGCTTGATGAAGCTAAGTTGCAAATGTTCAACATATCTCGGAGTCTTGGTGGATGACTCATCTCGAGAATACAGCCCCAACAGGCATAGGTGGCATCGGAGAATTAGGAATTAGTGATAGACAGTGATAGGAATTTGATAGCCGTACGGTGATTGTTTGGTTTGATCAAATGCATCCACATACTATCCCGGGATATTGTTTGAAGTTTGCTGATTTGTTGACTTTTCCTTTCCATTTCTTCTCTCCACGTCTTGATTTCTTTTATTTTTATGTTGCAGAGACAGTAAATGGATTTGACCAAATAAAAATTTGTCATTTATTATGAATTACGTGAGATTATTCATATGTTTCTTGCCCTTGATATTGCTCTCTCGGCTTTTCATTATTTGATGTTCCCATTACGTAAACAAGATTTCTTTGTGTTTTTCCTCTATCTAGGAAGATTTGCTTCTTTTTCCCTTTTACGTATTGTCCTGCGGTGAGAAACTCGAAATCTTTTCATCGGAATCATATATTTGCTTGTCTAAGAGTTATGATATTTTTGGATCAAAGATGAAGTAATATCACACAAAAGGTTCTGCTTGTGACGGCTTTGAGCAAAATTCCATTAGCTATTTGGATGCAATAGTTTATTAGCCTCGAGGGCTTGATTTAAATTCAGACATTAACTTTGGAGTAATCTTAAACTTGCTCCAAAGTTGCTTGAAATTCCTTTTCTTGAATCAATTTTGCATTTTTCTCATTTTGCAACAGATTTTGTAACTTAGAAATTTCTTCATTTAGTGCTTTTGTTTTCTTGATTTCTCAACCTTCTTCTTTTCTTCGTAAATTTGTTTCTCCAATTCTTTAGACCTGAGGTATAGATCCTTGTGAATTAACATTGCAATTGGCTTCAATCGATTCTTTGATTCTCCTTAGCCCTATTCTTGGTGAATATATGTGAAGATCTTTTACGAGTTACCAGGTTGAGAAACTTCTACAACTTTATCCTTTATTTGCGACACTATAAGCTCTGTATCTTTGGGACAATTTCGTCGAGTCTTCAAGGCTGATTCATTTCATTGTTCTTATAAACAATATTCATAAATTCCTACGATGGAGAAGGAAATATGCCTGTTCTTGTTTTCTTTTCTTCCTTTGTCTTTTAACAAGAACTTTATGTTTAGAACATAAATACATCAAAGGAGGGATCTCCTCAACTTTTAATACAATGTGCCTGTGGAAGTTCGGGAATGATTTCAACATCACCTTTCTGTTTGTTCTTTATCTTTATCCTGTGATCAAGTTGTTGTGTTGATCATATTGTCTTAATAGGCGGGGAGAAACATCCAAGATTAGTGGAAAGCATAATCTCTTTCATTTATTTCTTTTCCTTTCTCTGTATCTATGCCTCGTATTTTACAGTGCTTTTGTCATCAGATCCATCCTTTGATTATACACCCGTGAAAAGACTGATCATGTACATTTTACGTCATTTGAGACTTACGCGATGTTGAATTTGGATTTATCTTCGATATTTCCTTTTGGGACATCGGGTTTGTCGTAGTGACCACTTTTGGAGTATGCAGATGTGGTGGTTGACGTGGGATTGTGTAATGATTTTGCGAGTAGATGTTCCTACGGGTTTTGACAGAATGTACACCTTATCTCGACTTTTGAATTTGGGTTCTCGAGGTGATCAGAGAACTCTCAATATTCAAACCTAAATAAGAGAATTTATTTATGTCCTCATTGGAAATTTAGACTTGATAGAGTCAAAAATTCGAGGGAAATTATCTAATGAAACAAACAAATCATCGAACAAATGCGGTTCCAAAATATCAAACGAGCAGATGGGCCAGAGCGGTGACATCAAATGCTATCTTTTTTGGATCATATTTTCTTCCGGGGAATGGTTGCAAATTTACAACCTCTTATCTTGGAGACTTCTTTTTCTGCATGCTTAAATCATTTAGAGTGGTGACCACAATTGAGTGGAAATTGAGGCCACATTCTCTTCTTCTTTGTTATTCAATGACCTAGATATTCCTTCAACGGTCGATTGATAGAAACTTCTTGAGCAAGAGTTTATGCGGAACAATGGGTGGACAATAATTATACTACACAGAAAACACGACGTATGTGAATTTTTCCTCCCCAAACCAATCTCCAGGTTACGGATAGGTCGGCCTTAGCTTTGTCAGAAAATCTAGGAGAGCGATTAAGACTGGTTTGGAAAACGGGGATGGGAAACCGATTCTATATGTTTAGCTTGAAGCCGACCTTCCAAAAGCAATTTATGATAAATATGAATTGGAGCAGGGGTCTTTGGAGTCCATTCCATCCAAATAAAGAGGAAGTCGAATTAGGTAAAATAGCATCAAGAATATAGGCACAAAGAAAAAGAGGTAGAATTTCGGCGGTTTTCTTGCTTATCTGTGTTTGGATCCTATTGTAGCCATTCTATCGAGAGAAGAATAAAGATTTTTAATCCATAATGTGGAGTCACAGTGACTAGGATTAATGGGACCATTGTGAAAACCTAGTGAATTATCATTGCCAAATAACCTACACATCATGGCGAGTACATAGCAATATGGGGCTGAAAGAGAATCTCTGAGAATACATACGGATGCTTCATTTGATTGCTTCTGGTTCCTCCAAGTGGTGGTCGAGATTGGACTTTGTTATTATCGGCAAAATCTTTAATAAATTCCTTGTTTCAATACTTATTTATACAGATTACGGAAGGTGATGGACATTTAGTATTACGCACAAACGAAGCGAAGAGACCTCCAGAATCTTTGAAACAAACGTTCTATCTTGTATCTTTACTTTGTCAATCCTTCGGACTACATCATAGTAAGGCATGATGCTTGCTGCGGGCTGGATCGATGCAAAAACAAATTTGCAAGTGTTTTCATTGATGTCGGAGTGCGGAGTACGAACTATCTTCGTGCAGGTGACGCCTTCTCCTGTGACCTTGGGGTTTTCTCCTTTCGAAGGTTGTAGGTTGCGTCCCATGTCATTTCCCCGAGCCCTTTAGCGGAGAATGTATACGTGACTAGTGTTGCTTTATGGGCTTTTCTTTTGAGATCATAGGAGTTTCGGCAATCTTCTTTGGTAGAACGGTCTTGTTTCTTCTCCTCCTCTTTTTGACATTTCTTAAATGCCTTTCTTACTTCCCTTTGTGCAACTTGAATGAAAGAACTTGATTTCTTTACTTCTAACCGAGACAATACACTCTCAGTCGTGATCAACAAGCCACTCAAACGGAATGATTTATGAACTTATGGTTTTCATTTATTTGTTTCGTATATTGCGTAAATGCTCCTTTTGGGTCACACTTAAGTATTTAAAACCGTCATAAACCATATTCATTTGATTCGTTATTGAATGCCTTCGTACCAATAAAGATTTGGCGCTTGTGATATATTAATATATTCCTCATTTAAAAATCTTCGTATGCAAATAGATGAATCGCATCGGAAGTTTCGAATGGCGAGATGGAATCTGTCCGACATAGTTTGATGATTATGATTGCGGATCTTTAGATCTCTAATGAGTGAGGTCTACCATATATTTTAAACAAATGTTCGATTTTTCTTTTAAACGTTTATTATCAAATGCACATCGGATCGGGAATTTCAATTAAGCGTAAAGAGTTTCTTGAAAGTATCCGATTAATCGATTACGATTGACCGCATCGCATCGGAAGTTATAATTAAACTGTTTTAAACTCTTAGCGATTGAAAATTTCCGATTGGACTAATCGCATCGAAGATTTGAAATGGGCATATGAAATTTCTTTTAAAGGTTATCTCGATTCTCAGGTTACGATTAGACTTTTAACTTTGATTTTTATGATAAGGCCTTGTATATTAGATCGGACCATAAATTTTTTGAATGTTGAATCTGTTTAACAATATGAAATTTTCCAAAACAATGAATTTTATTTCTAAGTGTTTTATTTCTAAAAAGGGACCCTATTACTTAAATTTTATTTCTAAAATTTGTGAAAAAGAGGAGGGTTGTTATGTGGTACAACGGGACCACGATACATTCTTGTTTGAATTTGTTGTTGTTTGTAGGACTTATGACTACACCTATGATGATCGAAGTTAGAAGCTATTCCTATCCACCCTTAAGAATGCGACCTTGTCTTCGTTCATGAATGCACGGGGATAGCATCGGTACACGGGCAAAGATGGAAGAGACCATCAACGGCAAGTACAAATACTATTTGTAGGTCCAAAAACTCGGGGATGAGATATTTAGGACATTCCTAAGGCTTGATGAATCCACAGAGGATTATGAAGGAGTTTCAATTGAACCATAAGAGAGCCAAAGTTTGTACTCTTGATCCACGAGAAGCTCACTTAAACTTTACTTCTTCAAGGGATCGATGAAGAGATGATGGTAAAGAAGACCCGGATATATGTTATCGGGGAGGAGATATCGACCAAAAACCCTATGAAACAATCAAAAGCGTCACTCCAGGAACCATTCTAGGGCATTTAGGAAGAAGGGCATAGCTAGCCAAAGTACATCCAATGCACCCCCCTCCTCTTCCACCTTCATAAAACATGAGATTGGAAACATGTTGGGGACTTCAAGAGTGACAGTGCACACCTTTTCTTTACAAATGGATACAATGCGGGTCAAAGGAAGCAAGAGGAAGTAGAGAAACCATGGCCATATTTTTTCCTAGATGTCTTAAGAAGCACCCAAGAAATGAATGTCCACTAAATTTCTGAGGTTTTCTTAGTTTGTGAAGAGAACATGCCACAAACAAGTGTCCCTCCTCCACCTGGAATAAGTTGTATGGGAATTGGAGGAAACAATACCGGAAGAAACTACGTTTCCATCGACTAGAGAAAGCCTCAAATCCCTCGACCATATCGACAAGGTGTCTGGGTGTGCACCTTACTCTTACTATTACAAAAATAAGAGTCGCCCATGCGGCCTTGGTACACCCCACTCCTCCATCCTGTTCTACACCTCCTACTTAGCCTTCCAACCCTTCATATCATCCTCAACCGGTAAACCAACCATTTCGAGTATGTTCACAAAAAACTCGGTGGAACAATCCATCCCAAGGGTGGAGGCCTCAGCAAAATCAAGTGCTGCTCTAATGCCTCCACCCCCAACCTCAACCTCGGCTTACTCATGCTACTCCACCTAGGCTACCTGCTCCTTGCTGACCTAATCAAGCCAAACAATAGGCTCCCGGTGGAGAAACATCCCATCCGACATGTTGTGGAGATACGAGAGGTTAATCTTGGGTCGGGAAGAGTATACGAGACAACCATCCCCATCTCCACCTATGGATTGATGAGAGGAAGAAGATAAGCTCGGATCCAACAGCCTCCTTTTTCTCTGATGGCAGTCCACCTAGTCGACACACCCCAGAGGACAGACTCACAGGAGAATTGGAAAATTTGTGTGTAAAAATCCACTAACCAGGCCATTAAGGATGTCTCTATCTACAATAGGCTCATCAAGGGCAATTTCTTCAAAGAGCACGGGAGAAGGAAGAGAAGTACCCCCACCATCGGTGTGGTAGGACATTTATCGGCTGATGTTGGGGAAGGTGATATTTCTTAAATGTAGACCACAGTATTCGAGTTGTTGATGTACATATAGATGATGTCATAGTCCCCAACACTACGATTGATCTAGGGGTTGTCATCAATATCATGACCAAGGAAACTATGTTGAAATTAATCTCAAGGGACTTTGGGAAAACCACAACATAGCTCATTACGATATTTACTGTAGACATTCTCATGCACATTTGGTTATTGAGAAAATAACCATAATGTACATAGACTTATAAACCAACTCGATATAGTATTTACAATAATATACACATATAAAATTATACACATGTACACACAGTCAACAACAAATAAAAAGGTATGATGCTCGTATCGAAATAAGGGAATCCATAGGCCCACCTCCAGCACCCTCTAAGTAATACCCGGATTCACCTCCTTTCTAAGAAGTCCAGAATCCAACATCCAAAGTCAGATGCATCCAATTTCTAGCGCTACAATCCTGCGCTCACGTACCCTCGGTGAATAGTTATCGACTCATTGTTCCGGAAAACTCCCAGTAATATACGAATCCATATGGAAATGATAATGACCAAAAAATCCATCCCCAACCTTCCTTATACCTTATTGGATATCTAAAAATTCGGTCACACCCTTACATGCGGTCACACATTCCAAGTTTTGTTATGGCACCTGTCTGTGACGGAGTCTCATCCCTTAGCAAGGATTCCTCGCATCGGAAGTTTCAAACAACCAAGGCATACCTGGCTCAAAACCATCATCACCCAGTCGCTATCATGCTCATGGAAATCAATGGACAATCTTATTGGATTCAATGTCCCACAATAGGTGCTCTGTGTTTTACCAACATATTGTTGCATTTTCCAATTCATTTTGTTGTTGTTGCTAATTCTTGCATTCGATTTTAACTACCGGTGAGCTCAGACATGTTCACACATTCTTATACCAAGCACATAATTCCATTAGACTCAAAACAAATTGAAATAAACAAAAATAATACCTTATTGGTAGCTCGTTAAGAGGTACACTTGGAAATTATGTTCACTTCTGTCACACAAATCAAACTAGATTTTTGATCAAATCATCATGTATAAACATATCACATCAGTTTATCTCAAATACAACCATCATAAATTAAAACCATAGGATCACATGAAATCACCATAAACCATAGTCATAAATCAAATATAACCATATTAAATCATAATCATAGATCTCATGCATAATAAGTACGGAAGTAGAAAATTGATACCTAACATCATCGGTTTTTGTACTTCTTCCTTTTCTCTTTTTGTACACAAGCTAGATCGGTTTCCACACGTAGTTCCCTTGCTTCTCTTCTGACATCTCACGTACACATCGCCGAGTGTACATTACACACATGCATCCACACAGGCATACAACACCACACAATGCATACACCCACATACGGCACACAACATAACACATACACCTACACACAGGTGTACAATACAACAAAATACATATACATACACAAAGTACAACACTCACGAATATACATCACAGACTACCAGACTGTCCCTGTACATATCTAGCACCGCATGCCGTAACATAGCATGTACGACATGCACACGATACCACATGTATACTAGTACCATATGCACAACATGTACATAGTACCACTTGTATTCACACTACTGCACAACGTGTGCACAACATCACATGTACGCTGACACCAACTTCACAACATGTACACAATGCCAAATGTACACCGCACCACTTGTGGGTGTGTAAAAAAATACCACATGTACACAACACTATGTACAAACATGTACACGACACCATGTGAATGACACCACATGCACACGACATGTACATGACACCACCTAGACATAACACCACATGCAACACAACACATAGCACTACATGCACAAAACACCATGTGTACAATCATGCACACAACAGAATGAACATAACACGATATCGTCGTACACACAACACCATATCATTATTTAACATGTATATAACACCATACGTACACAACATCGCATATAGAGGGCATAGCATAACACCATGCAACATCATATATAGCAGCAGTGACATCATAGCTGATACTATATATGCAACATTACACATCACCATAGATACGATCACTTTGAATATACAACATGCACAACATATACAAAACAATAGCAACACACATCCATAGACCACACGATGATCCCACAAGAAACCATGTTTCTAGTGTATTTACACAATCCATGCTCACCCTAGCATGTCGCAAATCAAATTAATTTCACTTCGTTGATGTACCCCTAAGCATTACTTGTCCATGCTAAACATATGAATAGTAAAATCATGTAATATCAATTCATGTCACATGATACTGACCTCATGGATTTGTCATATTTACTCTTCCCACTTTATTCCTCATAATACCAAGAACCTCTTCACATGGAATTCACCTACATAAGAAATCATTCCTCCACAAGAATGATCCTTGAAAACACATCATACGGTGAGATAGATACACACACACACATATATCATTAGCATAAAATAATCATGATCTTGTCGAGAAAATGACATACATACTCACATACATGTAAATACATACTAAATATCAACAAAATCATGTTTCACAAATCATTGCCAAATATCATAAGGTCTCGGTTAGAGAACTGTATTTGTGCACAACATGCCTAACGTTGAAGAACAATTCCAAACACTTGAGGGGATTATGATATCTCATATCCATTTAATTTACCTTTGTCATGACCTGTGACTCATTCATTTGTGCCCCAATGGACCATGAGTCCAGCAAATCATGCTATTACATTATGTTGCACTTACTCATGCACGAGCTTCATCCAAGTCTTTCATTACTGTTGGGTACCAAAAGTTCTCCCCGAGCTCCATTAATTTTCCTCTTTCCCAATTGATCCCCAAGACTCTCAAACAAAATTAAATAACAATAAACAAACAAGAATCCATGAAAACCAAAAGCAATACGAGGTACATAACAAAGTGGCAAGATCGTGCACCAAACATAGAAGAAAAACCACAAATCAAGCACAATAAAATAACAAAACACCGAAAGCACAAGGCTAGCGACAAACATCATGAATATAATCATCATGGTTCCCAAGGAAATCTCAACCTAAGCCTTCTTCGGGGATTTCACAATAGTCTCACTTTCCATGTAGTTCATGCATCATACGCATAAATTCATAAATGCTTGAGTGCATAAATAAACATACAACATGTTATTTAACTTGCCTTTTTATGCCAAGCACAACGACACCTTCTTTGAACACACATGTCGGGGCATATGTACCAAACATCAAGACAACATATCTATCAATTCAAAATCAAATTTTACCGGACTAACCATGTCATAACCAATAATCAACTTACATTCATCGGTCTCAAATACAACTCACACAACTATCACCTACTTACACTCAAGTATATACCGACTATCTCATCACATATGTGTTAGCACAACCATCTTAAAGAAATATCATCCCTTCATGCAATATCATAGATAAAAACTCATATCATGCAATTAATCAAACATTCAAAAAAATTGCAAACATACCATACTAGAATCACATCAACTAGATGACATAATCAAACACGTAAGCGCCCGAGAACCAAGTATACGACATAAGAGAAAACTCATACCTCAATGTATCTTAGGAGGCTATCTTATATACAATCAATATATATTAGCACAAGATAACTGGACATCTGAACTCAAACATAAATAAGATTAAGATATTAGTAAAACTAAAACCAACTAACATGTTCATCATAAACTCATAATAAATTGTCATTCATACATAACAATCATATGCAAAGTCAACCTAAATTATTACAATACAATATCATTAGTGTATCAATTCATACATGAACGTAATAAACCTAACCATCTACATAACCCAATCCAAGGTAATATGATACATATAACATCAATATCTTAATGAAATAACCCTAATCATCAAGTTATTAGCATATACCAACAACAAGATATATCACTCCTTATCAACAACAACAACCTAATCATCAAGCTAACTAGCATACCACAACAATAAATTAACATATAACATTCTCATAAAAAACATATACTATTCTCATAAAAAACATATAACATAGTCATCAAGTTAATACCATGTGTTTGACTAACGGAAGTCACATGTACATATGATCACACTAACTAACTAGCATCTATCATGTATGCTCCATAACATCAATAGAATGACAGGCATACACACATAACCATAGTAATAATAGAATGGCAAACATATAAGTACCCCTTATGCACAACAACCAAGAATCACATACCTACATACCAAGCATACAACTTGTATGACGATTTGCTCATTAGGGGAATTTTGAGGTTTGAAATGGGGCTCTAAGGAAATTATAAAATAATAGTGGAAATAATAAAATAAGATTAGATTACATCATCAAATTTTGGAGGAAATAAAACTACTTTCAACTACGTACTTTGACTTATCTCTCTATGGAGTTTACTCAAATTTACATTTCGGGAACACTCGTTAGATGAAAAAATTGATACCTCATCTAGGGTACCCATTTTGCATACTTTAAATGGAACTTGCTACACGAAGAAGAATGAAAACAATGATTGCGATCATGTTTTTTCATGTATTCTTATTTTCATGTAGCGAGGTCTATCCAATATGCAACATGGTGGACATAGTTAAATAGATCAAATTTTGCATCCAGCAATCTTGCCACTCAAAATTTGAGTAAGGCCTTAAGTAATTTGAAAATACTGGATTAAATAGTTTGTGTCACACACTAATTCATTGCAATCTATTCTTTTTAACCCCAAAAATGGTGAATCATCCCCCATGGTTGACATCATCATCTTGAATCTTATTGGTTCTTATAAATTTTATTTTGGTTGTATATTTTTCTTAGGAGGCTCATTTTAGACCTCAAAAGTTCTCTATTGCTTGCCTCAGGTCCAATGTTGCAACTTCACTTTGATGATCTGCATCTCCTACTCTATCTCATCTAACACATTAGCATCATAACATACCAATATCATCATGATGGCCTAATTGCGTACAATGACCTTATACCCAAAAAACTCAACCAAACCAATGCAAACTTGACCATATGCACCACTTGACATGTATAACCAATCATGAACTACCAATGCATGTTCAACATATAACCTCACACATGTGACATACATGGACCAACCTCTGATGATAATATCAGACCTAGCATAAACAAGAAATGCATGTCGATTGTGTAGAAACATGTAAGCAAGCATGCACGGATAATACATAAGCGAGAACAACAATCAATCATACATTCATGACAACATATTGCAAACCTTACATATAAGCACTTCCATGGTTGTTTCATTACCACCATGGTCGACACAACATGGATGCATAAACCACATGCAACATGGGTATGAAAACACAAGATGAATTGACATAAAATCATGACCAACACACATCCCATCCAATCCGAGGGTTGAACCATGCTACGATACCACTGCAGCAACACCATCTTCGACATCTACCCAAGTAGCAGAAGCCCAGCCGGAGTAAACATGTGACGAGAGGCTACAAATATGAGATTCAAACTCCTAGATGACCTTAAGGAGATGGAACCGATGCAACATTGACATCCCCGGAGGTAACCCAACCTCCCGAGGTCCTCATTCCTTGGAGGGGATTGATTTTTGTAGCCCCTTTGAGGTACAGTCGCAGACTTGCAATGGGGAGTGGCTCTAGACCACAGAGCCATGGGATATGTAGCCATCGAGAGTGAAGGTGAACTTCCTTGATAAATTTTCTACATGTAGCTCATGGATTTGTGCCACATTTCGTTGATCCTAGATCAACGCCCAAAACTTACGTAACCCGGGGAGAGGAGTAAATAACATTAAAAAACATATTGAAGAAATCACATCATCGAGAAATCATACGATCCCACCCAACCATGACAAGAATTTTGTTAAACATGTCACAAACATAACATCTACGGGTATAAACAATAGATTTAAATAAAGGGGTCTCTTTTTATCTAAGAATGGCTAAGAAGCATTGCTCCCCTACATTATAAATTCAATGTTATAATAAATTTAACCATAGTTATGTTGTGCATTGATTTAAAATTAAAAACATATAGAGATCCATACATCATCATTATCACAATACATACTTATAACCGTGTAATACCAATAGAAGTACCATGGATACATCAAAATAGAATCCATATATATACCGAGTGAATATACACATCAAATACCAAGGAAATTAACATTTCATTAATGGTTAAAAACCAACCCCGAGAATGGGACTTCCATGTTCCACCTGAGCCATAGACATGGGTAGGAGCCAGGAAAATCTCCCCACTTAGACGGAGTCACCCACATGCCATATTCAAACATGAATGTGGGACTTTATCAAACACATAAATCAACACTAAACCATGGCTCCCGAATACCAAAACTCTCAACCCCAAACCGGTGATTCCACCTCATGGTCAAACATCACTAACCATCACATATTGGTCTCTATCAAGGCTGCTCCATAGCTCCAAAGTGTTTGTTCGCTCTGGACTTACGGGACTAGTAACTCAGCCCCAAACATTACAGGGGCTTCTAGAGAATTTGTCCAACTAGAACCCAAGGCTAGTAATTCAACCCACCTAGGGATTCCAGTGTTTATACAACCAAGGCTTACAGGACTAGTAACTCAACGTCGGGCTTCTAGACGTTTGTCCGACCAAGGCTTGAGGAGCTAATAACTCAACCCAATAGCTAAAGGAATCATGAGAACCAACCATAAAAAAATTAATGGAAATAAACCCACAATCACCATGGCTATCTAGGAAATGTTAAGGCTAGGAAAATCCACATGCATATCGTGCCAAAACTAGTGAGGAAAGCATACATGCAACTCGGTACACGCACTCAAAACCTACGCCAGATGCGATCTCGATGTCCTCTTGGCTTTCCTTATTTTCCTTTGATTTATTGATCCAAATATACAAGTATGCCACACTCTTAAGATTCTCAAGAATACATAAGTGCTCAAGATTAACAGGAGAGAGAGAGAGAGAGAATAATGAGAAATCCAAAATTGAGCCGACCAAGCCTTGTCCAATGATCCTCAAAACCTTTTTATTAATGAGGCCTCTAATTTATTCATTTCCATTATTTTCCTTCAATTTCACTCCCACATGCAGCTTGTACACCTTTCCACCTTCCTTTTCTCCTAATTTCCATTATTTTCATAAATAGATTCCAATTGTGCCTCATGCATTTCCAAATCCTTTTCCTTTTCCTTTTCCAATTTCCTTAGCCATAATAAATTGAATGAACACACTAGGATGTTTTCCTCCATTCAACTTGAAATATGTGTCCCATCGGCCAGATTGTTTTATATATTTTTTACATGAATGTTTTTAATATGGTTGTTATATTGGTGGAGAAATTTTGTAATTGGGAAAATTGTGGAGGGAAAATTTGAAATTATGCTTGGTCTTAGGACTTGAAGGGTCACCCTAAATTGAAAATTGAATAGTTGATTTGGCATTAACCATGGAAAATATTTTATTGTTGGTCATTGTTTTCAAAACATGGGTTGTAGTTCCCTTTCCATTCCAATTGTACCGACCACAAAAATTAGCGTAACCATACGAGAGGTTTGAATGGTATGCGTGGCTCTAGATTTAATAGAAATTAGTATTATCCAATAGTAGAGGTGTATATTTATAGCTTGAATTTTTCATTTATAATTGAGATCTACGGACTAGGCGAGGGAGTAGAGAAATATATTAGAGTACAATTAGAAGGTGTATATTGATTATCGATGACTAAGTTGACTCATGAAGAAAGAATGTGTGAAAATTTTAGCACATATAGAGTTATTCGGCCCTATGTGAGGCCTTTGGCTTCTTGAGTAAGAATATCCTTGAAATGAGTTCTTGGTTCATCCAATTCAAAGATTTTGAGTAAAATTGGGTGGTAGATAAACTTCATAGAGTACATAGGACCCTAAAAGCAATAATATCACAATTCAACGACAACTAAATCAACCCACAAAGTGGCGCCGGGATATAAACCAACAAACTCAATTTCTTATGATGCTTTTGCATTAAGCCAAAAATACTAGGTTTTGGAGAAATGGTGGATTCGATAGAGAACAAAGGTTTTCCTTGTCTATTTTTATCCACTTGGACCAATATGTAGCCAGGTAAATATAGAAGTCCGACTCTAGCTACTTTACTAAAAAAATATTACCAATTGCAATGTAATAGAGAGGCATACATGCTCTAGAAAAATCGATGCCTTGCAACTAGATATGTATCATGAATATGAAGCAACAATAATAGCTACATACCATTATCAATTTGGAGTAATTCCAAGACTTGAATGGAAGACTTGCTAAACAAACAAATCAAATTGATGCCTTGCATATGTGAATAGAGTGTTACAGAATCAAATCAATACTATGAATCTAAACCACATGACCAATGCCACAAGCTTGATCGAAAGGAGGCTCACTCCCAAACCTATACCAACTATTTGAGAGGGAAGCCACAACATGCATGATCATATTCTTTGGTTCAATTTTGTTTTTTGCTTAAGAGTTTCTATAGGATGTACTCATGTTGGCATATAGTAAAATTAGAATTTGTATATAGTCCTTAGATGTATTAGAATTTCTCACACAAAAATATAAGTTGTCATATGAACAAATGTAACAATTTCATGGGTATTTGATGTGACCAAACTTAGACTTGATACAAAAACTATACTCATTTTTGGCCCAAGAAACCGGACTAGCTCCATCTTAACTTCGGATCTATCAAGCGCCAAGAGGATAAAATCTTTGGACATGCAAAGACATTTGATCCCTCTTGCACTTTATATCTTCAGATATAGGTTGGTTTAATATTAGATTCATTGATATTTTTTACATGGCATGATAACAAAATTTTCAAAAATTACTACTTTTACTTCTAAATATTTGTCCTTAGATATTTTAATATATCCATAGAATTATTAGTTTCATATTTTAAAAATAAATTTACAAAATAATTAATTAAATAAATATTAAAATATTTTTTAGCAAAATTTTGATTCTTTGTATTGAATTAATTTTTTTACTTTGAGTTACTAAATGGTAGTGGCTTTGGTAAAGTAAAGATTAAAATTTTAACAAATTTGAAATTTTAATGTAGTAAATTTTTTTATTGAAGATAAATTTTTAATCTATTCGAATTCAACCTAAGAGGAGTTAAAGGAAGGAGCTATCATATATAGCTATTTGTGGACACAAGGTTGAGAAACATAATTAGTTTCAATAAATGTAGATTTAAAAGAGGCTACTAACCAATTTTTTCCACTAAGTTTCATGTATTTTAAAACTATTAGAATACTATAGGCATTTTTCAAATTTTAAATTTTTAGTAAGTACTAGGACATGACAATTTACTTGATGATATATACCTTATCTTACTTAAATATGGACATAAAATATGTAATATTCCCAATTAGCAATGGCTAATTGGAATATTGATTTGGTCAATTTTTGCCTTGTAGTTAGATTATAAATAAAAATTAGTGAAGAAGGACATAACTCACTCAAAATAAAGCGCACTCCACAGGTAGACACAACGTTGTAACTTAAGTGAGCCAAGGGGGGCCACGAGACCACGTAGAGAGGAGGCCCACATAGACCACATGGAGGCTGCGCGAGGAGCCAAGTTGAGCACGAGGCAAAGGGAGGCCACATTGGAGGAGGTGGGCCTTAGGGTTTTGAGAAAGGCCAATGGTATATAGAGAGGAGAGCCTCCTCATTTGATCATTGGGTTTATGCATTTGAAGATGGTCATTATGACTTTGACTGCTGTTGGCCGTTTAACTTCTCTGCCAGCCTTTGTTTTAGTGCATTGAGTATCTCCGTTCGGAGGATCTCACCCTCAGCCACGAGGAGACTTTGAGTGCTCACTCGGGACCCATCGATATTTCACGGGAGGATCGAGTTGCGGCATTGGTGGAGGAGCATTTCCTTTATTATTACTTGTGATCCCTAAGAGGAGGAGCCCCGCGATCCATATTAGGAGCTCAGTGTGGTATTCTTTTGGAGGATTTTGGTCGAGGAGATTGGAGGGGACAACTGCGTGCCTATTGGAGACTTTGGTTGAGCGGGAGGTCATATTCTTGAGGATCCCAGTGATCCCAGGTCTCGGCGTGACCCTTGGGAGGATAGTGTAGATCCTCAAGGAGAGTATTCGAGCAACCAGACGATTTCCGCGACGACTTGGACGCGAGATCAAAGAAACGTATTGCAACAACATTTTGAGAGTATTTCTTAACTTGCCTTGTGCGGGTTTAGGTGCCATCACTCTAATCACCTATTGTACTCACTTATATTTCTCAGTATAATAAAATGGCTCGCCATTCTCTTTGCATTTCTTGAGTATCTATTACATGTTCTATATATATGCTATTGCATGCTTGCACTATTTGTTATTTTTTCTCCTCGAGCATTCCGGTTCTATACCACTTGGTGTGTTTTCCCATACTCTTAGACGGGCACGGAAAGGGCCATATAGCCTCCAGGATCTCACCCTCTTTTCGAGTGAAATATCGGTAAATTCCTCCCAAATCCATCTCTTTGGTTGGAGTTCGCTTGTGTTTTAGAGTATCCCTGAAAAGGGATATTCGGTGGTATCGAGGAGCATAGATGCAGCTCGGCTTGTGGAGCTAGTTGTCTGTAACCTTTGGGAAAAACCTACATCTTGCCACAAAGGTGGGAAGTATGAATGTGAGCGTGGAGTTGAAGAACACCTACGGAGAGGGAATTTGCGTTCGAGTGGTGGACGCGAGAATAGGGCTGTGGTAGACACGAGTAGGGAGAGTCGATGGCGGATGATGACGTGCAAACGGTTGGGGAAGCACTCCTCGGATCGGTGCGGGGATACGGCGAGGCGGATAGAGGTGATGGGTGAGAGATTCAACCTTTGTTATGGAGGCTAGACAACGTGAAACCCCAAGGGTTTCTAGGTTGGAGGTGGAGGTCGGGCACATCCACCATTTGCGGGAGCGGGTTGCCACTCGCTTGGGCATCACATGCCCCCACTCATTCCACTATGCCCACTTTTTAAAGTGTAGACATTGGGGGCGGGAGCACGAGGAGGAGCCGAGCGGCGCAGGTGATTATTTTCTAAGTACCGAGGCATACGGGCGAGGAGTTCGAGGATCTTTATTTTATTCGAGAGACTTTGTTCGACTCAAAGAGAGATAAGGGACCTCCCGACCATCACGGAGGGCACGGCATTATCATGATGGAGATACCTAGCGTACGGCGAGCTTCGATTCCATTTGCCCTAGGACATTGGTTCCATCAAACGGTTAAACAAAGTCTTGAGTGGAGAAAATTTGGATATATTTCCAGCTCAACCGGATGGTAGAGACGGTGGCCACGGCGCATTTGGATGGTGAGGCTTAGAATTGGTGGTTCCATGGGATGGTTACACTTGGGCATTCCAACCGTGACCACCAAGGCAGAGTTCACTCGGATGCGATAGAAAGGTTTGACCAGGAGGGATGGGAGGAGCACTTTGTTGAAGTGGCGAGGCTCAAACAAATCGGGAGTCTGAGACGTATATTGCGAGTTCTGAGGATTTCGGTGATGGTGCCGGATCTATCCACAACAAGGATGATCTACATGTTTTTTGAGGGTTAGTAGAGCCACTTCGGGGTCCTGATCGGGTCACTAGACCAGCCACACTCCCGGATGCCATTGGCGGGACTCGGGATTTACGGGATGCCTTACCAGGACTAGGACACCCTACCCCCGAGAGACGGGCTTTCCCGGCCAAAGGGAAGGATGTGAGGATTACTGCCTCGAAGGAGGAATCAAGGTAGGGTGTGATGATACAGGGAGTTGAAGAAGAAGAGGTTGTGCTTTACCTATATCGGGAGCCATGGCGACCGGGGCATAGATGTGTTGCGGCAAGCACATTTGCCTCGAGGTCTTCTCAGGAAGCTGACTGAGAAGAGGATGAGTATGAGGATGGGGAGGCGAGAGGCAGGTCGGACGACACACTGACCATTTACCACCTCCACCTCCGGGAGTAGGAGGTGCGGCTTTTTGCACCCACGGGGGGACCCTTGCGGCATTGTGAGGAGTACCCAAGTGTTTGTTTCTGCATGTCGTGGAGACGGTGAAAGGGTAGTGGCAAGGTTTCAGAGTTTTGGTGAACGGTGGGGCAGCCTGACTTCATCGATGCCCCGGATGGTTGAGCGGAGGGCATACCAACGAAGGCTTAGATGAATTTTCAATGTTGGTCCCGGGGAGATCGGACGATGCGAGTGTTCCGGGGAATGTTCCCGAGGAGCTGGGCGTGACAGCGCAGTGCCTACACGGTGACCAGCAGAATTTTAAGTGGTCAACATACCACATACCAATGTGATGTTGGGTGTGCGGTGTTGATTACTTTGGGGAAAGTCACCACGGATTGAGGAGCCTTGGAGATGGAGTGGGATGATAAGAAGGCAAGAGCATGAGAAGATCGTGGAGTGCACACCACCTTCAGAGCTGTACCAACTCTTGAATTGGAGGTAGACTTAGGAAGGGAACCATAGAGTGGGCGATTGAGTTGCGGGTATCGAGGCGGGGACTACGGGCCGGACGGTTCATCGGGATATACAGCCATCCTTGATAGGTATGATATGGTATTTGGAGAGCTACGCGGGTGCCGACCACCGGATCGGGATTTGGACGCTCTGTCAGAGCTTGAGCAAGGCATCCGGGCCGTTATTACCGGACCACTATGGGCACCCCAGGGAGCTGTCGGGATGAGATTAGTGGAGCCATCCGAGTTGTTGGCTCTTGGACATATTCGTACTAACACTGAGTCTTTTGCTTCTTCGGTGGTGTTGGTGAAGAAGGACGACACATTGAAATATTACGTGATTACGAGCCACTGAATAAGAAGACCATGAAGAAACGAGACACCCCATATCGTGGATTGATGAGTTGGGGAGGAGCACGATTCTTCTCAAAGATCGATTTGAGATCCGGATACACTAGATTCGCGTGAGGGAACGGGACATTCCCAAGACCACTTTTGGGTGCCATTCGGCCACTTTAAGTTCTTGGTTATGCCTTTGGGCTGAACCAACGCCCAGCTACTTTCAATCTTGCATGAACCATATCTTCGCGATCATCGAGGAAGTTTTTGTTGGTATTTTCGATGATATATTGATATATAGTAGGACTTGGGAGCGACATCTCCGGCCACCTCGAGCGATGCGCATGTGTTTGGAGGAGCAACGGTTTATGCTAAGCTCTCCAAGTGTGAGTTTGGGTTGTGAGAGATGTTGTATTTGGGACACAACAATGTTATCGATGAAATAGGTAACATACTTATTACCTACTTTTTTGGTAGCATAAAAGCGCAGATTTTGAAAAGTGGTGATGCAGAATCACCTCTTTTTTTTTTTAGCACATTTTTTGACACTCTAATATTTTTATTTGAAGTATGAATATTTGTTTTAAAATGTTAGTGATTTTCTAAATGCTAATTTTGAAACGTATTGATGCGAGGCGTCGCTTTTTTTTTTTTTTTAGAAGCGATGATTTTCATGCTAATTTTTGAAACGATATTGATCGGCATCAACTTTTTTTTAGAGTGGTGATTTTCATGTTGGTAATAAAACACAAAACTTAGATAATATATATATATATATATATGTATATGTATATGTATATGTATATGTATATGTATATGTATATGTATATATATATAAATCCAATAAAAATGTAAAAAAAAACAAAATTAACTCGTAAAAATAAAAAATTTAAACAAAAATAAATAAATAAAACAAAAAAAACAAAAATATTTGAAAATTATATCAAAAGAAATGACAAAATTTGAAAAAAAAACATAATTTAAGAAAAAAAACAAAAATTATGAAAAAAATTTAAAAAAAAAACATCAAAAACATTTTTTTAAGTTATTAAAAAAATCCATATAATTATAAAAAAATTTAATAGAAAATTTAAAAATAATTTAAATTACAAAAATTAAAATTTAGATTAAAAAAATAAAATACAAAAGAAAAATTTAAATTTAAAATTTAATTTAAAAAAAAAATAATAATAATAAAAGAAACAAAAATACAAATTTTAAAATTAACAAAAAAAACAAATTAAAAAAAAAACAAAATTTAAAATTGAAAAAGAAAATTAAAATAAAAGAATTATAATAAAAAAATATCATTAAAAACAAAAAAAAATGAAAAAAACCACGTTCAAATAATTAAAAAACAAATATCCATAAATTTGTTGTTTTTTTTTTAAATGAAACAATTTATAAATTTTAAAAATGAAAAACCAAATAAACTATAAGATTTAAAAAAAAAAAATTAATTAAATTAAAATTTAATAAATTTAATGAATAAATTTTAAATTTTAAAAAAATAATTAATTTAAAATATTAAATTTAAAAACAAAATTTAAAAAAACAAAACAAAAAAAATTAAAACAAATTAAATTTAAAATAAAAAATTTGAATAAAAAAAAATAATTTTAAATTTTTTGAATTTGAAAAAAGAAATAAAAAAATAAAAATCAAAGTAAAAAAAAATATTAAAAATTAAAAGAAATAAAAAAATAAAAGAATTTTTTGATCGTGGTGCTTGTCCTTGATCGGCGCTCGCCGCCACCTAGGCGGGAGGGCGAGTGCAGAATCGCCCTCCGCCGCGGAAGCGGTCGCGAGAATCGCCCTCCCATGACGAGAGGCGGGTCCGAGAATCGCCTTCCCGCGGCGAGAGGGTGATTGAGAATCACCTCCCGCCGTGGAGGAGCCGTTTGGGAATCGCCTTGAGGGCGATTCGGGAATAGCGCCCTCTGCGTCGCGGGAAGGCGTTCCGGATGTCTCGCCGTGGGAGAGGTTCCGGAATCGGCCTCGGCGATTCCGGAATCGACCTCTCGCGGTGGGACGATTCCGAGAATCGGCTCTCGGGCGATTCGAGAAATCGGCCTCCAGCGACGAGCCAATTCGGAATCGCCCTCCCGCCGTGGGAAAGCGATTCGAAATCGCCAGGCGATTCGAGGATCGCCACGAGGCGATTCGGGAATCGCCTTGAGGTCGGTCCAGAATCGCCCTCCGCGTCGGCCCGGAGGGTGATTCCGAGAATCGACCCTACTAGTGGGACGATTCCGGGAATCGGCCTCGGGACGATTCCGAAATCAAACTCCACTGCCACGGGAGGTGATTTGAAAATCGGCCTCTGCCCGAGTGGAAGCGATTATCGGAATCGGCCTCACTTCTTTCCATAAACCTCAAGTAAATCATAGGCGGGGCGGGTGGCGCGCCACCATAATGAAAAATCCTTTTTTATTTTTAATTCTTTTAATTTTTAATATATTTTTTTTTAATTTGAATTTTTTTTAATTCAAAAAATTTAATTTTTTTTTTTTTTTTTTAATTTAATTTTTATATTTGAAATTTAATTTTTTTTTAATTTTTTTTTTTTTTTTAAATTCATTTTTTTGTTTTTAGTTTTTTTTTTCTAAATTTTATTTAATAATTTTTATTAAATTTTGTATTTTATTAGTGATTTTTTTATTTCATATTTTTTTCTATTATTAAATTTTATGATTAGTTTTTTTCATTTAATTTTTTAAAATTTAGTAAATTTTGTATTTTTATTTATTTATTTTGTTATGAATTTAATATTTTTTTTAATTTTTTATTTTTTTATTATTATTTTTTTAATTACATAAAATTTTTACTGTTTTTTTATTTCAATTAAAATTGTGTATTTAAAATTAGATTTTTTTTTTAAGTTAAACTTAATATTTTTCAAATTAATTTTTATTTTATTTTATTTTTTTATTTAATATATTTTTTTCAATTTTTCAATTTTAATTGATTTTTAAAGTTTTTTAACCTTCGTTTTTTTTATATTTAAAATTTAATTTTTATTTCAAAATTTATTTGTTTATTCATTTATTTATTAAAATTTAATATATTTTTTAATTTAATTTGTTATTTTAATCTTAACATTTTTTTTTAATTTTATAAAATCTAATATATATATATTTTTAATTTAAGTTTATATATATATATATATATATATATATATATATATATATATATATATATATATATATATATATTTTTAATTTAAATTTAATATATTTTTTAAAATCTATTTGTTTTAATATATATTTCTTTAAATTTAATTTTATTTTAAAATTTATTTATTTTTTAAATTTAATAAACATTTTCTTTTCTTTTTTAAATTTAATTTATATATTTTATTTTTTATAATTTCTTTCTTTTTTTAACTTGTTTTCTTTTCAGTTTTAATATTTTTATTTGTTTTTATTTTTATTTTTTATTTCTATATATTTTGAAATTTTAATCTTGAAATTTTTAAATTTTTAATTTTTTAATTTTTTTCTTAAATTTTAGGTTTTTTTTTTAATGTTTGAATTAAAATTTTTTTATTTTTGTTTTTATTTTTATTTTTTTATTCCTATATATTTTTAAATTTTAAGCTTTAAAATGTTTTATTTTTTAAATTTATTTTTTCTTAAATTTTAGGTTTTTTTTTTAATGTTTGAATTTTAAAAATTAAAAAAATGTTATTTACGTTTTTTAAAAATGAAAAAAATATGACAATTTTTTTTTTTTTGGTTATTCTGCGTCTATTTGGTTTTGTTTTGAGGTGTTTTTTCAATCCTTTTTTTCAAGAAACAATTTTGTTTTTAGCATAATTTTATAAAATGTTGAAATTTGACCTTAAAAAAAAAAAACGAGTGGGTCTGGAATAAGCTTTTTTGTTTTTTGGGGTGTTTTTTCATGTTTTTTGAGTCTTTTTGGGCTAGAGTTCCGTTTTGAGGTCGGTTTACCTATTTCATGATGCGTGTTACACATCATAGGAGTGGACGGGTAGGGGTCCACGAGGAAGATCAAGGCCATGATTGGCGAGCCGAGAAACGTGGCCAGGCTGCCCAAGGATTTTTTGGCATCTACACATATTCTGAAGTTACGTAAGAATTTCTCTTAGCTGTTGCACCCCTTACGGATTTGACGAAAGGGACATTCGGTTGGTTAGACACGGCGCGAGCCTTTGTGAGGCTCAAGGAGGTTATGAGTTGTTGCCCGGTGCTTGCGTTACTAGATTTCACGCGACCTTTTGTTTGGAGTGTGATGCATCGGGAGAATCACCGTCAGTATGATTTTAATCACGGGAGAGCCATAGCCTATGACAGGAAGCTCCTTCCTCATGAGCGGTTGTATCCTATATATGACAAGGAAATGCGGCCATTATGCACGCAGTAGCCAAATTACGACGTTAGTAGATGGCGGATTTCGGAAGAGGGCCAGTCTATGACCTCGAGGGTTCTTTTTGGAGCGAGAAACTTGACTACGGAAAGCCCGGCGCGAGAGGCTGAATCAGCTGGATAGACATGACTTGATGAGCAGGTATGTCAAGGGGAAGAACAACATGGTAGTTGATGCACTTTCACGTAGACCGGCCAAGTTGTCTACGATGAGCTTGGATCTGAGATTGGAAGGCTCGACTTTTGGTGGAGTACTCCAGAGGAGAGATTTTCTGTGAGGTTACGGATGGTCGAGGTGACATATGATCGATACGGTGATGTGGAGTGGATGTCTACTATAGAGATAGGATCTTCTTGGTGAGGGCTCCCAACTCAAAGAAGAAGATACTTCGGGCGTCACATGACTCACCATTTTACGGCCATCGGGGGTTTACCAAAACCCTCTTGAGCCATCGAAAGAAGGACTGTCATGGAAGGGCCTCAAGGAGGAGACGTGCTCGACATATCGGGGAGTTCGGGACTGCCGAACTGGGAAGATGAACCATCTCGCCGGAGTTTGTTACCAACCTCTTCCCATTCGAGAGGAAATGGAGAGAATTTCTATGGATTTCATCTCGGGGGTTTCCCATGGTGCGGGGGCAAGAATTGTATATACGTCGTCGTTGATCGGGCGATGAAGTACGCACTTTTCGCGTGAAGCATCCGCACACTATTCAACGGCCACGGTGGCGAAGCTATTCTTCAAAGATATCTTTAGGTTACATGGTCTTCCCAAGACCATCATCGATAACAGGGACAACCGCTTTATGGGCGGATTGCAGCGGGAACTTTCCGAGTTTGAGTGGGGACGTAGTTGACACCGAGCACCGAGATACCACCCCCATTCGGATGGGTAGACGAGAGATAGTTAACAGAGTGAGCGGAGAGATACTTGCGTAACTATGTTAGTGGGAAACGAGAGCGTGGTGAAGTGGGCATTTGCATCTAGGGAATGCGCTACAAAAACACACATCACATGTCCATCGGTATGTCTCCATTCTATGCTTTGTATGGATACCATTCTTTATCTTTTGGCGATGTGATGTTTGGTGCTAGCAAGACTCAGAGAGCTAGAAGATTGGATCCAAGAGACTCGGGACATTCTCAGGGCTCTCGAGATAGTAGAACAGCCAGTTGTATGCCGACGAGGGTCGGATGGAAATTTGATTTGAGGTAGGGGACTTGATCACTCGTTTCGACCATACGAACGGATATCAGAAACGAAGGGGCGGAAGCTCAGAAGCCGTTTTTATGGGCCATACGAGGTGATACGCGAGGGTTCGGACGGGTTGTATGAGTTGGAGCTACCCCAAGGCAACAAGATTCATAACATTTTCCATGTATCATGCCTAAGGAAGGCATTGGGACGACGAGGTAATGCGTGACGGTGTGTCTGGCTGGACGATATCAGTCAGCAGACAAATGTGCATACCTAACAGCCTCTGCTCAAACATGAAAAAGTATAGGTAAAGCAATGAGTTCACCAGAGGCAGGTGAAGAATTTTCAGATGGATCTTCTTAGAGGGCAAGAAGGATCTTGACATCCATCCACTCTGATTCTTGGATTTGCGGCAACATTTTCAGAGACTGCCAGCTTCCTACGATGAGGGTGTGGAGACTGGAGTGGCTCAGGCATGACATGTGGTGGGATTAGATTACGAAAATAAAAAAAAAAAGTGTGAGTGGGACTGCTTCATCTAAAATAGCTCACTCCACGTGGACATGATATAACAAATGAGTAAGGGGCCATAGACCATGAGATGATTCAGTACAGATACATGGAGGGGCTCAGCAGTGAAGTTGAGCAGGAAGGCCAGGAGGCTACGTTGGAGGAGGTGGGCCTTAGGGTTTGAAAGGCCAACGCTATGTAGAGAGGAGAGCCTCCTAATTTTTGATCATTGGAGTTTATGCATTTGGAAAATTTGGTCACTACGACTTTGAGCATGCGGTGGCCCCAGCCTATCGTAGCACGTGATGCATTGAGTGTCTCGTTCGGAGATCTCACCCTCGGCCCTGGGAGACCGAGTGCTCGCTCGGTGAGGCATTCCCCGTGATGTTTGGCTGGAGGGATCGAGTTGCGGCATTGGTGAGCATTGCATCTATTGGTACGTCGTGAGGAGAGGGAGCGGTCAAATATTGGGGGAGCTCGGTGTGGTATTCTTTTGGAGGATTTTGGTCGGGGAGATTGAAGCGGGGGACAACTCGTGCCTATTGGAGACTTTCGGTTGACGAGAGGTCATATTCTTGGGGATCCCGGTCGATCTCGAGCGTGACCCTTGGGAGGATAACAGATCCTCAAGGAGGTTATTTCGGCGACTACACGATGGTTTTAATGACTTGGATGCAAATTAGAGAAACAAGCCATTCCAACGACATTACAAGAGTATTTCTTAACTTTCCTTGTGCGGGTTTAGGTGCCATCACTGCGATCACCTGTTGTACTCACTTATATTTCTCGGTATAATAAAATGGCTCGGCTTATTCTCTACGCATTTCTTGAGTATCTATTACATGTTCTATATATACGCTATTGTATGCTTGCACTATTGTTATTTTCTCCTCGAGCATTCCGAGTTCTATACCACTTGGTGTGTTTTTCCCATACTCTTAGACGAGCACAGAAAGGAGCGGATAACCTCAGATCTACTTCCCTCTTTTCGGAGGTGAAATATCGAGTAAATGCCCTCCCAGGTCCATCTACGGATTTGGAGTTCGCTTGTGTTTTAGAGGTATCTGAAAATGGATATTACAAAATATGATGTAATTAAGGAAAATAAAAAATAAACCATTGTTATTTTATAATTGTTGAAAAACTACAAAATATTATGTTTGTGTGTATGGGGAATTTAAAAAGTTGGAAAGATTAACTTATGAAGTTTGAAATCCAGCTCATAAAATTTAGGTTCAAATTCACGTTGAGAATGGTTGGAACTTAAGCTTAAGTTTAGGTTTAAGATAGGCTGGTGTGGTTTTTCTATGATTTTCTATTATTATAATGGAATATAACTATCAATTTTAAATAAATTGATATGATATAAAATCTCAAATCATAAAATAAATAAGAAAAAAATACTAAAAAAAAACATTAGATAAAATTATAAAATGTTCAATTTGAAAAAAATATTAAGAAATATGCTCTTTCTAGATAAAGAACCTTTATATATCCAAAAGAAAAAAACAAAAAATTTGATTTCATAATTTTTTATTATCAACATGCATCAACGATATTATATATATATATATATATATATATATATATATATATATATATATATAACTCTTCCTTATATTACTATACAATTTAGATAAATTAAAAAATATTATATTAGTTTAATTTCAATATTTAAAAATTTATTAATTAAATAAAAATATTAAATTCATATTTTAAATATTTAATTAGAAAAAATTATCCTAGCTAAAAAACTAGAAACAGTTTCATTAATATTATAATGTAAACACTCTATACTATATAATCTTGATCTTAAATTAGATAATAATAATAATAATAATATCCAAAATATTTTTCAAAATCTGATATTTATCAAATAAAAATAAAGCTAAACTACTTATTAAATAATGCAAATTTTTTTTGATATCCAAAATCATAATCAGTATCTAAAACATTTTCCAAATCTAACTTTTTTGCAAATAATATAAAAACTCTATTTTGGGAGTATAAACGTTAACGATAAAATAAAGCTTATCAGTGTGGAGAATCAAAATTAAACCATGAAAATAAACGAGCACTTCCATGTTCTTCAACAAACAAAAAACGAATACCCACTCTCGAAAAGCTTATAGAAAAATGAACAGCCACACTTATATTATGATAGTCTAGCGTTGGTACTGCATTATATATATATATATATATTTTATTGGAAACTAAGTTGCTGGTGTACCCACAAAGAAATGTATTTTTCAAAAATCCCAAAACCAAAAAAGAAATTTTGCATAAACGTATATTTGGGGTTGAATTTTTTATAGGTTTTTTTTAACTACCATGTAGTATATACATGATTTTTTTCAAATATATTTTTTTTATAAAGTTTATATATGATTATAGATTTTTAATTCAGATTTGTAATTGTAATTATTAATTTATTAATGTGGTATTTAAACTATATTTTAATATGGTTTCAGTAGTTAAGAATATATATTTTCCTAAAAAATTACAGATTCAAAACCAAAGAAAAATATATATATATCTTGCTAAACTTAAATAATAATATTAAAATACAATTTTAATATTTTTTGTTACAATAAAATTTAAATTTAAATAAAATTCAAAAATATTATATTAATCTAATTTCAATGTTTAAATTTAAAATTGTATTAAATAAATAAAAATATTAAATTAATATATAATATTCAAAAACATTATATTAATCCTAAATTCAACACTTAGAACCTTTATAATTTTATTAATAAAATAAAACTTATTAAATTCATATACAAATATACAATGAAAAATGAAAAACTAAACTAACTAAACTAATACTATTTTGTCAAGTACTTTTTGACATCCAAAACTATAATCAATATCATCCAAAACTATAATCAATACTCAAAATATTTTTCAAAATCTAGCTCTTTATTTAAAATAAAATAAATCTTTACTCGGCCTGAACATAAACGTTAACAATAAAATTAAAAAATTAAAAATACCAAAAAAAAATAATAACAATAAATAAGATTGGACATATGGAGAAATAAAATAAAAAAAAAGAAGAAAATAAAAAAGATTCCAGAAGAATATTAAAACGCACTTCCATATTTTCACGGTGATAAAAAAAAAAAAGAATACACGCAACAAACAATGAACATATTAACGTACGCACTTCCATGTTCTCACTGTGATAAAAAAAAATGAACCACATAACCATATAAAATAATGAACAGGCACATTAGTCCATAGGGCACTTATTACATCGTCCATCGTCCATCGTCCACTTATTTATTTAAATTCGGGGCTTATAGTAGTGAAATTGAGTTCGTACTATTTTCACCGATTTTATATACATTCAATGCAGAAGTTGACAAAGATTATATATAGATGGTGTTAAGTTATTTTCTTTGATAAGAGTGTTGGAATGAGAGTCGGCCAAGATTGAAGTAATTTTGGCTAAATTTATTTATTATATAATCTTTAATATTTTTCTTGGTGAGTTGAACTATATAGTTCACTTGTGAGTTAAAATATATAGTTTGCTTATTTTACAATTTATTCTCATATCAAGATGGGTAAATATATGAGAAATTAATTAGGAAAATAAGTTGAGATTTTCCTTCTTAAGGTGAAAATATGTTTTGGTGGGCATATTGAAGTTAAGGCTATGGTAACCTTATATTGAGTTGTTTGAAATGCATGCATATTTAAAATGAGCATGTGTCTATTGTGTGAACTTATCTTATGCGAGGTTTGGATAAATATGCATGTTTGTTTATATTTTCTATACATTGTATTTAATACATATAGATAGGAATTTTTAATTAAAAAGATGATTAACCACGTGATTTTGTGGTTATTTCCTAAAGTCCTCCTTGTCTTTTCTTGAGAAGATTCTTACTTTCATTTTAGAAAGATGATGTTATTAAGATAGAATGGTGAAAGGAAACTTATTGGCGGTTTTGGGAAAAGAATCCATGTTGTCTTTTCTTGAGAAGATTTCAATTATGTGATTCTTTGCTATTGTGCCAATCTTTTACATAATGGTTAGAAGTGGTAGTGTACTAAGAAGTTTTGTAAAAGAATCCATGTTGTTTTAAAGATTTCTATTATGATAATCTTTCTTTTATATAAGAAATTGTAATTCATGATGATAGAAATCTAAGAAGAGAAATATGTGTTTCCTATAGTAAAGGAAGAGCTATCTCTCTTGCATGCACAAATAATACCCATTATCTTATAGAGGCGTGTTCTTTGCATGTATAAAGAAATGTTGAGCTATCTTAATACTTAGAAGAATATGTGAGTATCTTTATGATATCACAACTAATATATTAAGTTATGTTAGTTCTTTTGAAATAAGATCTTGCATCTACATACGGCATATGTATTAGCTTTTATTGAACCATAATATACATATATGTATGTAGAAAAGATAACTTGTAGTATTAAAACTACTTTGAATATGATTGTTAATATAATCTTGAAAATGAGGCATGTATTTATATTCTTCATTTACGTAATTTTTACTTATGTTTACACGCTCACTAGCATTGAGACTTTCTTTGGGAAGACTCGTTCAGAAGGAGGTTATGTACGTTGTGTAAGCACTCCTTTAAGGAGAGTCTTTTTGGAATCGGTATGCATTTGCATGCATGGAAATGACATTTACTATGCTAGCTTGCATTAAGATAATAACCAAGGGTTAGCTATTTTGACTAAATTTATGTAAATCACATGCATAAATATCTTAACTAATGTATCAATTTATTTTAAAGAAAGGCTTGGGAGATGTAGCCATTGTCTTGCGGGGAATGTGTGTGGTTATGTGACGTAAGCATTATTAGTTATTGTGATATATGCTTGACACATATGAAGTATGTGTTATTAAGAAAATGACAAGGTATTTTACTTACTTGTCATGATTATACATGAGTAGATGGAGAAACTACTATAGTGATTGATTAATACTTTATGAATCTTGACATTATTTTATGTTGAAGGAATCATAGCGAGGGAATGATGGTGACATGTCTGAAAGGAAGATTATGCTTGACATGGTGGTAGGTAAATGATTAATGTTCGTACAGGGCAGGTGTGAGTTGCGGATGAAGGTCCAATGTACGATGGTCCATTGCTGGTTTGACTCCATGCCACCAAGATGTGAAGATCGAAGATATGAAGACCGGAGGGTAAATGGTATCATATTTATTGTAATGGATTTAAGCTAGATATTTTCATATTTCCTTGGTAGATTATATAAACGATGGTTAAGGGATGGTCTCCCTTATAAGCCATTGAGTGATGGGTGAACACCCTCACGAGCATTTTATAATAAAATTAAACGTTTGTTGGTTTTCACCTACGGGGTTTCCGGGGGTATATTGGTGTTCAATGGTGTGATTGATTATTGTGTCAGAGATGATAGGGTTGATTCCTTGTTGTTATGATGTTCATAATGGCAATTATGTGATGAATATATGAGTAATGAGATGAATAGATGGTTACATCATATAGTATTAAGTTAATATGCGTAATGGAGGTTGTTAAGGGTTAGGAGTTTACTATTCTTATTTATAAAATTACATTGTATTTATTAAACATTCTATGTAATGATGAGTAACTTGTATAAAAATTTTTAACTCATCATTATGTTACACACAAGTTGCACATTGTATATATATCAAATTATGTTTGGCCACATATATTATATATATACATAAATATTATAAGATGTTTTATGATGAGTTTGGTTAGATAGGTTTAACTAATAATATGTGTATTTTTGTTATTTTTCTAAATAAAAATTGACATCGGGTATTATAATTATTGAGAAAGGGAGTGCGTTGTCTTTTAAAGTTTTCTAAATCTCATTCTTAAAAAAAAAAATATATAATTTCATTTTGATTTGTTATTAGTTTTGAGTTAATTTATCATAAAATAAGTTTTATGAGTTTTGAAAAATAAATCTATACAAATATTAGAATAATAATTTATATTTTTTATATTTAAATGTTTTAAAATGAATTTATAATAAAAAATTTAATATTTACTATAGAAAAGTTTAATATATATTATTAATATATAAATATTTTTGATAAGTCGCAACTCTCATGAAATTAGTGCCTTGTCATTTAAAGTTTCTAAATCCCATCTTAAATGAAAAAAAAAAAGAAGAAGAAAAACAATTTTTTTAAAAGTCAATTTATAATAAAAAATTAATATTTATTATAAATTTTTTTAATATATATTATTAATATATAAGCATTTTTACGATTATACTATATTATGATATCATAAAAGAGAATAAAAAGGATTTAGCAATAGTGAAGAACGACAGATGTGATGGAGCTTCGCCTAGAGTGTAAAGAAATATTTAATTCTTGTAGATTAATCATAGAGTAATGTATTTTGTGCGAGTCTTCTTTTAATCAATCTAATGGGTTGGATGTTTGGGTGTAATCTATCAAAGCTTTGGCCAAAATCAATGCCATTGAGTGTTTCTTACCCCAAAATGGCAAATTGAGACGTGGAAAAGATTGATAGTTTTATTAGCACATGCCCAACCCTGAATCAGGACACATCTTGGGATTTCACAAGCACGACTGCAAAGTCATAGGTGAGATGTGCTATAGATTTAGCTTGAATTTGATTTTTCCCTTCTACAAGGACTTTTATATTATTATGGTTTCCATGTTTACAAAAACTTAGAAAGAAGTTGAGTACGAGCAGAGAAAATGATAACAAAATTTAATTTTTTTAAGTAGAGTGTCTCTCTTTCCACCTCTCAAAGAGCGTCACTCTACTCTGATTCCACCTCCTCTTTGTTTCATTCCCATTCCTATTGCTCAAACAACGGACTTTACACATAGAAAGAATTGACAATGATGTCTTTCTTAATACCTAAAATCATTTGTTGAATCCTAATAGTAGCCTAATTCACAAAATAATTTAGAAATTTTGATAACATTATGAATTTTAAACCAAAAAATTTTCAAATCTAAATTACTATTTGAAAAATTTAGTATTTCAAAGTTTTTAATAGTATTAAATCTATTTTCAAACACTTCCATTTCCTAAATTTTTTGAATTTTTTACCGAGAGAAAAAAAGCATGCAGTAATTCGGTAAACAACTCCTATTTATTTATATTAGAGATGAGGTGCTTTTAATATATCTTGTAGAGATACGGAATATTATTTATATTGAGATAAGGTGATATATAAACTAGATGTGTGGAATATTTAAAGAAAGGCGGTGACTTTGCCACTCAAGAGAGAGGTCGATGTCGATGAACGGGTGTGGAATATTTAAAAAGCTGGTGACGTGTCAGCTGTCGAGAGGGTCGGACTTCGAACGGACAAAAAAAACCAAACAACGATGTCGTGACCTAATGTGATAAACACAGGCGGGGCAAGCTTGGAAGGCACGCGCACAGTTAAAATGGTAGTGTGGAAACATCGAATCAAAAAATATTAGAATCATGGCGTCTCTCACTCCAGGATAGGGGCATTAAATTTTATTTTATTTTTATTTTTCAATACTTTATCATTCGATCTTTATCATTAAGATAAGGGTAGAATTAAAAAAAAAGAGAAGTATAAAATAATTAGAGTATGTGACATTTTCATAGTTAAGAATATGTTGATAAGAGTTTTGGAATCATGTATATTCTTATCGAGAGGTTTGATTTTTTGGTGAACACTTCAACCATCTTCAAGTTTTCTTCAAGATAGGTAAAGTGTTCAAGTGAAATGTAGATAAGAGACGCGAAATTCCAAAAGTTTGTCATCAACATATAAAATAATCAATATTATAAAAGTTCACTTAATTCTAATAGTATAACTTCAATTTTAAGAGTATAATTTTAACATTCACAATTTGTATTTCTGTGATCCATAAGAATTATGTCTATAAAAACTTTCTAATATAATTTAACTATTGAATATATATATGAATTTATTAATTCTATTATGTATATTTATATGAATTAAATAGTTAACAAATATTGATAAATATTATTTATAATAAATATCAAAACAATTACTTATTTAATGGCAATTAAAACCTAAAAATTAAATAAATTTAACTTTATTTTAAAATATTATGATTATTATTGTTAAATAAAAAAATAATTAATAAGTCAATTATATATATATATAAGATTTTTAATCATGAAAATTTATCCATTTTGGTAAGGAGATTTATATTGGACTAATAATTTATCACTATAATATGTTTAAAAAAACATAAGTTATTTTATATATTATTTTATTAATTAATTAATTTAATTAAAAATAAAAAAAATAATGTAATTATTTTGGAAATAAATATTAATCTTTAATTTATATATCTTTTACCAAAAATATTTTTAATTAAAATATTAAAAACCTTATTTCAAAAAATTAATAATTATTTTATCTCACGAAAAAAATAATTATATTTAGTATAAAGCGGTAAAATAAATTTTAAATTATAATTTTAGAAACTTTATTTCAAAAAAAATAAGCATAAGTATTTGCATAATTAATAATTACTTTATGTGAGAGTATGCCTCGCAGTCCATATCATATTAAAATAAAATCAATCTTCCAGGGAAATCACATGAGAGATTTTAGAGCGGCGTGTTTTGAACTGCGAATGTAGTTCATCATCGAGATAATGAAGATTGGCTGTCAAATTTCCATATATATATCATGCGAGGAGAAAGAAGCAACGATCAAAACCTATGACAAATAGATGTTAAAAACAATCAAAAATGAAAATGACAATAAATAAAAACAAATAAAAATTACATTATCTTGATGATGAACTATATTTAGTAGTTTGAAACGTATCGGTTTTAAAATTTCTCATGTGATTTCCCAAAAAATTGATTTTATTTTAATTACTTTGTCTTTACAAACATGTGTAGAATTCAAGATAGGATGAACATTAATGTAGATGGGACGTATGTCCTTAGGAGGTTTTGAAATTGGTACATTTCCATATGGCCACCACGAGGCGCAGTAAGCTACGCCCGTGTCTCACTTGACCATAAACGCATTAGCGTCATTAATATTCTGCAGCCAAGTACCGAGCTCCTGCGGATTTCATTATGCCTTCGTGCACGGGCTCTCGATTTCATTCCCTCCCCAGCTTAACGACTCCCTGCTCCACGAGATGCCTTTGTCCTCACAGTAGTGCTAAGCCAAGCGCTTGAACACATACGGGGAAAATGGCCCCTTTTCCTTGTTTGCATCAAGATAATGCCGGACTTCCACCACACCCGAGCTCACTGTTGCAAGGAATTCTTGGCCTCTGTAATTCACTCCCTCGCACGAACTTTGAGCAACACCATTCCCATCCGAGCACCAGCAAGAATGCCTCGCCTCGAGACGAAGGGCAGGTCAACGCGGCGGTGAAGGCGGAGCTATTGCAGCTCTGATCCACCTCCGATTACGATACCTCCTTCGGCGGCTTCTCTCCGGTGACCACTACCACAGAGCGGAGTAAACGGGGAAGAGGCAGACTTCTTGGGCGGTCGCACCCTTTCCATGGCTCCCGGCCTCATGATGTTCGTCTCCTTCGCAACCGGCCTCTCGGCCTTTAGCCACCCCGGCTCCTCCAACCACCCAAATTGCCCTACGCAAACCACCCTGAGAGTTGAGTTTCAATTCGCTTGCACCATGGACAAACTTGCTATCACCGCCTTCATCACGGTCACCCTCACGGGAGAAACGGCCAAGCTCTGCCACCTCGGGCGCGCACATTCAGCGAGAACCCTCGGAATGACGACTCCAAGAACGAGAGAGCTCCGCCAAGGATGGAAAGTGTTGGTAAAAGGCGAGGGTCAAGGGATGACACGAAGGAGAAAAGTTGCATGATGAAGGTTTGGAAAAGCCACACAGTGGCAACAGCGAAGATGAAGATGGAAGCGGCGGCGAATACAAGTGCCTCATCGAGGAGGAACCTCCCTCTTCTGCAAATGATAAGTAAACACGGTAACCTGCGCGGGAATATGGCTACGATGCCCGGGTCTCATGGGTCTATTTTTGTTTTTTTTTGATATCTCTCTTTTCTTGAGAATGAAAAATGTTGTCTATTTCGGAACTTAATGCCGGTTTCCCCTAAGTGGGCGGCCAAGAGACAATTATCTGAAGGCCCAAGTTTCCCTCTGAGACGGTCTAGAAATTATGTTTTTTTTTTTATAGCTTATACTCAACTCTAAAGCTCACTTAGCTAAAGTTGCGGTCGCCATGTATTATTATGTTATATAAATAGAAATAGACTTATTCGGAAAGAAAAAAAAACAAAAAAAACAAAAACATGTGTAAATTTTAGTATAAGTAAGAGTTACATTATCATCCCTAGAGTATGTGGTTACTTTGCGCCCAATCGGTTGATTCTAGTCGGACGTTTGGATGTCACAGTTCTTAGAGCGTCTTTTACCGAGCGCTAAAGCTTTTTTGGACGAGGTCCACTATTTTTTTTATACATATATTTATATATATATGTATGTGTTAGTTACATTTTCAAAGTAATTCTTTATGTGATTTACGGTGAGTTATAAATGGGTGTTTTGCCTTAGTTGTTGGATCAATTCATTAAAATTTAACACACACAACTTTCCTCATAAAGTAATTGTTTTTTAAGGTGGAGTTATCAACGGTCTACATACAAATTTACCATACCATGGTATTAGTCATTATTTATTATGAAAACCCTTATGCCCCTTCTCTTCTTATATGGCTTGGGTATACTTGCATATATAGTATTCATAATCGAATCATTGTTTATTATGAAAACCCGTATACCCTTTCTCTTGTTATATGACTTGGGTCTATTTACATATATGGTATATATAGTCTTATTATTTCAACCTCATATAGGATGTGTAGTGGTTGGCGTCCTAGTTACTTATGCATTTGATTACAAGTTATTTATGATTTTTTATTTTTTTTATTTTATTATTATTATTATTATTTATTTGGTTGTTATTTTTGTCATTCTTAAGTCATAAATCTTTGAATTCTCTAGAGTCACACGTGATTTGATTTGATTTGATTTAATTTGATTAGTTTATGTTTTTAATGCATTGGGGATACATTCATTGTTCATATGATTCGCGCCTACAATCAACGATTATTATTGACTAGGTTAGTTTTTGGTAACTAACTCCTACACATTGTGTTGCTCCCAACTTGTTTGCTCTCTTTCCTAGTGCTCGATAGTTTTGCAAGTCATATACTTTGCATTAGACTTTCAGCAGGAAGCTTCACTCCTCAACGTCATCCACCATAAATTAAGTACTTGTAAACTCTAGTTTGTTTTGTTGCATTTTGTAATTTGACGAGAAATGTTCGATTTTTTGGTTAGGGTTTCTAATTCTAGTCCATGTTTTTAGTGGTCTAACTTCTTTGCTTCTTGCCACTACAAGATAGGGCTTTCACGGTTAGTGGCATATAAATTGTGGCTATATTTACCCACACTTCTAATCCTTGATGCATTACTAGTTGTAGTAAGTACTTAATAGTCTAGTCATCTTAATTCCTGATATTACTAGTATTTGACTTCTCTTTCTCCTATTACTCAACATCCGTTATATTTTACGTTCTAGGCATATTCAGTGAATTTCTTAGCAAGTTTTGACAAATTGGAATATACATTACATTCGTTCATCCATACGAGAGACAAGTATTGCACCAGAGCTATTGTCTTGGGACAACGACCATATAATTATTGAGATAGTTCCTTCTTTGCTTAGGTAAGGAAAACAAATTTTGTAATACTTTATTTTCCTTTATAGCTATTCGTGCAAGGGTTTGTTTTCATTTTCTCTTTGTTCAGGGAAGCTTCTCAAGATTTAACATGGGAAGTTAGGTCCAACTAACCAGGCATTCTCTCATTATTCTCTTAAATATTTTATGGACTTTAGACTCTTGCTTCGTACGGAATCTAAATTGGATATTTGGTTTATGCATGTTAAGGTCAATCCATTTCGCGAGGTTTGTTGATAATGTTTCATTTTTAGCCAAGACCCTCTTTCGCATCGCGAAAATCCCCGTGGATCTTTAGTCAAATGACCCTTTTCTAAGTTTTCATAATTATTCACTTCATTTCCTTTATAATGCTCCTAATTTCCATTAATTTTCCTTTGGTGACTAGATATTTATTGGACCTATCTTTGGAAGCGAGGGTTTGCATTTGTATCATTAACCAAGTTTCCTAACCCTCAATCTCCTCTTTTTGTTTCCGAGTCCATCTTGAACTATGACTTCTCGAGATTCTTGGATTTAGGACAACTTAATAAAATAATTTGGCCAGTATTAAAGATTATTGGGATTTATTGACTCCTTAGCCTTATTTGTGACCTCTTGTTGTATTGTAGTTAAGATTCAATAATGTACATTAATTTTAATTTGTGTGGTAATTTATAGAAGATATGGGCTACTTCAACACAAATTTTATTTCTTTTGTAACTCATCCAAAGTATTTTCCTTCAATGACAAAGAAGTGCAATGAATTTTGTTGCGATATTCCTTTGTCTATATTATTTGTTGAATATCACTCTTGTTGAATTTTATATACTACTTCTAGTTTTGTGTTTAAATATGTTCATAAGTTGTCTGTGTTAATAACTTCTTTGATCTAATACACATATCGATAACATTGGTTAGTTAATAGTTATTATTTTTATTGGCTAAGTGGAATCTCTTGGCTTACTATTCCACAAGAGTTAATATGAATCTCCTTGTAAACAATGTTTACAGATTATTAGTATATATATAATTCTATACCTACAAGTACTTGTTTATTTCAAGATATATTTATAAACTTAAATATGGAATCCCTTGATGGGTTTTTACCAAAATTTCCTACCTTTCCTTCTATATTCTTCCATCTACAGCTCTTGGATTGTTAGGGCTAATCGACTAGATGTCTGATTTCGCTTGGAACTAACAGTTACTTATTAACACTAGTTATTGTACACGATTTACAATAAAGAAATAAAAGTAAATATTGAACTTTACCATTCCTTCGAGAATTCCATTTTCATTCATAAATAAAATAAAATACACAACAAAATTTGTTCTTGACATAATTTCATCACGGTAACAAAGTACTTATATAGTTTCCAACAGCATTGGTATCATAGGATTGGAGAAAATATTTGCTCCCTCTTGAACAATGAGTTTTGGTACCTCTGCAACCTCCCCCGAGCCGATCGACTTCCATAACAACTAATAAACAATGACCTAACAAGGTCACATTGTAGGGAGCATCAAGTCTATATAAGTCTAGCCGAGACTTACGAGACTCTAGTCGACTTGGGGTTCCACCGGCTAACAACCAACCCAAGGATACCTAGCGACATCGTCTACCCTTTCTCCATGATGTCTTGTGCAAGAATCAGTGTATTTCCTCCCTTGGACCTCCTCCAACTACTTCGAGATCCAAGTCTCTAGGTTGCCTCGGGTTTCTCCTCTCTTCCTCTTAGCTCCCTTTTCTAATTTAGATATGTTATCTCTAGGGAGAAGATTGATTATCTTAAGTGTACGGTAAGTGAAATATTTCTTAGCATATAATAATTCATTGGCGAGAAAATAAGCGAATTTAAATTAAAAATAAGCATTCATGTTTATTATCTATCCTAACAATGCCCATCCTTGTCGGGTAGTGGCAATTAATACATAAAAATAAATAAAGAATATTTATGAACTGCGCGATTATTACATGCACAATTGTAACCTAAACAAGCGCCAATGTAATCTCTTATGGAAAATCTTTTCTAATAATGCTTAGAGGCAAGCACTTGCCTCCCAGGTAAATCATGGTCTTGGGATTTAGATGTATCTTTTAAAATCGTATAAATTGATGTTTACCACGAAAAAAAAATTTAACTAATATGTATGTTAATTAATATATTAATTAATGTTAATTCTAATAAGATATTTTAGTGTTTTAAGAGAGAAGTAATTGGAATTTTAAAAAACAATTAGTTACTTCTTAATAGAGGAGGGAGATGTATAATTTTTTCAATTCTTAAATAAAATTGATATGTGACATTTAAATAACAATAATAATAAAATTTAATGTAAGTTATAATTACATATATGTTTAAACTAGCAATTGCCCCTAAAGGTGCAAAGATACATTGAAGAATTGAACATGCTGTCATGTTACTACAAAAATGTTGTAGCAAAGGAAAGATAACAACCTAAAGGGTGGAGCATGGAGGGGAGGAAATGTGTTTTGGCTTGTAATAGTCTCACACTTGTGTCGATGACTATTTGACACGTGTTGCTCGAACCACCTAGTTAAATCATTATTTTCCACACTATGTCAAAATATTATATACATATTATATCCAAGCTATAACATGCAAGGTAATGAGGTGAAAAATTACCATAGGTCCTGGATGGGGCAACTGACACACAAAAAATGTAATTGCTAGGAAATGACTAAATTTATTGTGTTATGATAATGAAATTAAATAACAAATAAGTAGCATAAAGTGAGTGTGTGTTGATAATGACATTAAATAATAGATAAATAGCATATTTCACTCCATATTGATTATTAAAAGTTACACATTTACCTCATACTTAAAAGTAGAAATAAATTATAAATAAAATAATGGTAATCAAATTAATTTTGGAAGGCTTTATAATCAAGTTAAAATTCTAGAAGGCTTGTTAAAAAATAGATAATTAATACATGGGTTAAAGATATATAAAATTAAAATCATTTTACAATATTCTTAACCATGGAGATTGTTATGAAGCCAGCTCAAAAAATAGAAGAAAAGAGAGATCAACAACTTAGAAATCAACCACTTGAGGGGCAACCTCTTTTACATTACATAAATGAAAAAAATCTTGGATAAAACAAATGAAAAAACCTCCTTTCTATATATAGGAGTCCATGGGGTCATGATATAATCCTAGGAGACCTAACAATAATAATGTAAGGGCACTACAATAACAATAGTGGGCTATTATGGGGCACAATAATAACAATATGGGGACTACAAGGGTAAAAAATAATAATAAGGGGCTAAACTAACAATAATAAGGAATACACTAATAATATAGGGCCTAACATGCCCCTTGTTGATCAGTGGTTGTCATTGATGTCAACCCAAGCGGTACTAGGGCTAACCCAATATTGCATGGGAATTTTGACCTACCAAATTAATATATTTGGGTCAATAATTCTTTTGATGGTTTCTACTGTCGATATGTTTTAGTTGATATATGGCACACCATGTAATTCTTCACGATTTGAGAGATATTCATGTTTGAAGTTTGTACCCCGAGTTAGTGGTACAAAACCCCATGGGGTTGGGGCATGGAGTTATTGAAAAGTCATAATTAATATTTTTAATCTCCTAAAATCTCTCCCACATTCACTTGTTGAAGCCTCTCAACCTAAGCATTTATATAAATTGTGATCCTCATTTCCTCCTTATAAAGGGATTTAGCCATCTAAAGCAGTCCTTCGTGGCATTTTCACTTTAAATTTTTATATGAAGGTTAAGTGACATTTATATGAGGTGAAATTTTGAAATCTGAGAGCTCTTTGTAAAAATTTCGAGATCAAGGTGCAATATTTTTGGAGACCTGATGTATGGAAGTCGAGGTTTTGTAGGCTCCGAAATTCATCTCAAAGAAGTGACCATGGTAAATTCGTCGGAACTCTCTCTCGGAGTATCGGATTGGAATTAGTAAAAAGTGACGGATATTGCACGGTCACGCATTTTTCGCTCTATCAATTTGAGAGCCAAATGAAGAAAGCAGTGACAAATAGCTGTGTTGTACAAGTGCCTCTGCTGAAACGGTCCACCAGGTAGGGCATTGTGAGAAATTGGGTATAACTCTCTCTTGAAGAATCCAAATTGGGTCGAGACCTATAGCATTGGAAATATGACTGGAAGGGACTACTACCAGATTCAAAAATCGGATATCGAGGCCAAAATAACATGGAATTACGAGATTCAATATCAAGCTCCTAGAAGACAAGAAAAAGCTAGATCATGTGTTGTTAAGGGTTGCAAAGGACCGAGAAGGACCCGGACTTTCTATGGCGACAAAGAAAAGCGAGGTGCAATGGGGTAGCATGACAGAGCGAGAAACCAAGGTGCATAACGACGACGAAAGTTCATCATATGAAGTCTTCAAGTGGGCGGCATTGCATACATTAGTATAAAGGTATCATTGTGTAGTCTTGTAAATACATTATTGTACAAATTGTACTAGTGTACGCATACGCAAGGGTTGAAGAGGCGGTGTTGGGAGGTCTAGGATCATCATTAGGTGGTTGTGTCAAAGTTGGGGTTATGATCTAGTATATCTTCTTCTTACGCATCATTCTATATCATTGTAAAGTGGACCATTTTCCCTAGTACGGGAGGTCCATTCTTCTTTTATTCTTCTATAGGGTGGTAGGGATGGTGCTAGGGTGAGTTGTAGCTCATTGGGTGTTGGGGTATCCATTCAATTGACTATTTGAATAATCTTGGGCGTTGGATCAAGCCGGTGGGAGGCGGGAGAAGAATTCTTTTAGATTCTGGGAAGTTGGAGCTTTATTTTCAATTGGAGTTGAATATTAAAGAATTATTAGAAAAAAACATTAGGTGGTTTTTTTCCGGTGGGTTTCCACCTTAAAAAGCGTATTGCATTTTTGTTCCTCTTGTTTGTTTGCTATCATTGTACAAATGCTTGATAATAATTGAAGATTAACTAATGCTCTAATTGAAAGGAATCTTGATTCACCCCACCCCATCCCTCTACATTATTTCCAACACCCTCTCCTTTTAAAAAAAGTGTTATCTCGATGCTTGATTAGTTACCGAATGCTTTTGTGTAAAATTCTCACCCCCATATGAAATCTTCGGTGGGTAAGTTCTTCCACTTGATGGAATGCTACTGCGAAATTGATTGATTTCGTAGTTGTTGGTTCTTGTTTTCATGGTACACGGGTTCCAATATGATTTTCCTTCCTCATCAAGTTAAAATATTGTTTGAGCAGAAAGTTTTCACCTATAACCTTCTTTAAGCATGAAACATGGAAAACTAGGTGCACTCGGGAAGATGCAAGAAGCTCCAATTTATATGCCATAGTACCAATCTTTTGCAACACCTTGTAAGGACTGTTGTGCTTTGGCGATAATTTATTATACTTCTTAGCTTGCTTGAGGGACATTGTTTGTATAGTTCCAGTTAGTAAAAATACCTAGTTACCTATATCAAAAATTGTCTTCTTTGCGATGTTGATCTACTTGTTGTTTCATTCGATTATGTGCCAAATTTAGGTTATCCTTTAAGAGTTGGAGAACTTGTTGTTGATGCTCGATGTGATCTTCCATAGTTTGAACCTTAGAATTTTCTCTTAAAGATGATGTGATTGGACTGAGTATCCATAAAGTGCCATAAATGGGGTCATTTTTATTTGTAGTGTGGAAAAGGAAGTGTTATACCACCATTCGGTGAGAGGTAACCAATTGACCCATTGTGTTTGCTTATCATATACAAAGAAACAAAGATATCCTTCCAAAAATTTGTTCACTACCTCAATTTCCCATCGGATTAGGGGATGATAAGATGAGTTATAGACTAGGCGAGTACCCAAAAAGAAAATAATTCCATCCAAAAATTTCAGTGAAAATGGGATTTGTATAGAAACACCACAAATAATATTTTGGTTTCCATGTATCTTTTGAATTGTTTCCATAATACGATAGCAACTTTAATCACTTTAAATGGATGAGATAATGCACAAAAGTGTGCATACTTGGTAAGTCTATTAACTACACCATGATGACACTCTTTCCTTCGGACTTAGGTAAACTTGTGATAAAATCTGAAACCTCCTCCCAAAGTTGATTTGGAGTGGATAAAGGTTGTAGCAAACACGGGGTCTTAATTGTCTCAACTTTATTTCTTCAGAAAACCAAACATTCCCATACAAAATTTTGAATATCATATTTAGAGCCATCCCAAAAAAATCTTTCTTCACCACTGTGGTAAGTTTTTAAAAATCCTGAGTGTCCTCCTAAGGGAGAGGTGTGCAATTCCAAAGAATATTTTGTTTTATTTGGGAATTCTTACAAAGATATAGCGATATTTGTACCATAAAGAATCATTTTTTCCAACTAAATGTATCGGATCTTGAGATGTGGATACAACTTTTGAATTAGTATCCATACTTCTTCACCATTCTTCCATTCCTCCCTTGCTTGATTTATCCAATGTGGTTGGATAATAGAAGTAACTGCATGATGCTTACATCCTCATCCTTTCTTGAGAGTGCATACGCAGCAACATTTAGCTTCCCTTTTTTGTATATGATTTCAAATTCATGGCAAGACATCTTTGTGACCCATTTTTATTGCTCTTCGAAGATAGTCTTTGTTCCAAAAAAAGTATTTAAGACTATCCGCAGTTAGTTTTCTGGTAGTGTCTTCCCATTAGAGTAAGGTCGTCATTTCTTTAGTGCGGGTAGTATTTCCAACATTTCCTTTATAAATGAATGGCTTTATGTAAATACTTTCCTTTGATTGGATGGATTTCAGACAATGGGTCTTCCTTCTACATTAAAACAACACCAATTCCATTTAGGAGCATCACATTCCACAATAAAGGTTTTGTGGGATACATTAGCTAAGATCGATGCTTGGCATTGCCTCTTTAAGATTTTCAAATGCCTTAGTGCTTCGGGAGTACATGAAAATTCATCTTTCTTCAATAATGTTGTTAGAGGTCTTTGCTATTCTCCTTAATTCTTAACACACTTGCGATAATATCTGTTAACTCGATAAGTCTCACAAGTTTGCTTTATGGTTGTGAAATTTCCACTCCTTAATGGCTTTAATTTTGTTAGGGTCTACCTTAACACTCTCTGAGATCTGATTGTTTAGGATATTCGAATTCATGTACTCCAAGAAACATTTTGGAGGTTTTTGCATATAATTGTTTCTCCTCCAATAGTTTGAGCACCATTTGTCAACATGTTGAACATGCTCCTTCAGATACGTTTGTAGATTAGTATATCATCAAGACTCTAACATAAATTTTCTAAGGAAGGGTTTGAAAATGGAATTCCTTCGACCCTTGAAATGTGAAAGGTGCATTGGTAAGGCCAAAGGCATGAAAAAATTCATAATGACCCTCATGAGTTTGAAATGTTGTTTCGAATGTCTTTAGTGTTCATCTAATTTGATGATGATAATCACGAACGAAGGTCCAATTTGGTGAAATAAATTGCTCCGTGTAATTCATCCCAATAATTCATCGATCACGGGAATGAGGGAATTTATCTTTAATAGTGAGCTTATTGATCTCCCTATAATACGGACACATGTGCGATCCATTATTCTCGTGCACCAATACTATTTGGGTAGAGAAAGAACTTTGACTAGGTTGAATTATACCCGGCCTCTAGCATTTCTACAATACGCCAGAGTTTCAATTTCGCTCTTTTGGACATAAGGATATTTATGGGCGATGTTTGGAGAGAAAACTTCTTGGAATCAAATTAATGACATGATCATTATCACAAATTGGGAGTCCCTTGAGGTTTAAACACCTTGGAATGATTGTCAGAGACTTTTTGGAGATACGGCGAGAAATATATTGGTGGGAGATCATGAGTTGGTATCCTATTGATGGTACGATCTTCTTAGTCAAAGGCATGGTGGAGTGGGGACCCATGGACATGGCCCGAGATACTATAGGTTTCGGTTAAGCGTTAGGATACGGGTTATACGCTCTTCAACATTACGCTCTCGGAATCGGGAGATTAGGATTAAATTGGTTGAGTCAAGAGTTGGACTTAGAGGTGATGAGTTGATGCCTTGATGGTGGGCCAACATTCTCGGCCAAAGTTATAACACGGCGGGGCAATGGAGCATTGATGCTTGTTCTTGGTGGCATTGGGATCCAAGAGAATTTGTTGATGACATGCCCCGAGTGAGATGATAGTGCAGCGATCCACGAAATTGATGGGTTTGTTCCTAATGGTTCGACACATAGGCATAACATGTTTGACGGTTTATGGGATCCGGGCATTGGGTCTCAATTGCATCGGACCAAAAGGGCGGTCTACATGTTTGGATTTCTTGAGGGCAAGAAATCTCGAGACGAAGGATTTGTAATGTTCCTTTTTCTAGTATTCCTTATGACATGGTTAGGATGGACTTTCACGAGTTGGGGGCGATTGGTCATCGGTGGGGTTGGCGCCATTGCGAGCCCTGGGGGGATTTTGGAGGGTTTTGAGGAGTTCTTGTGAAGTGTTATGACATTCACTTGGTATATTCCACCATACGCAAAGTTTCCTTTCGTTGGTAGACATGAATAGACAACATTCGGAAAATTGATTTATTAATGGGCCTAACTCAAATTAATTACGCCCTAAGGTGACATTTCGAAGGAATTCTTAGTAGAACACCTTAGTGTAATAGCTCATTGGGTGGAGCGAGAAGATCTATAGGATGGGATGGCTAGAGGCTGATTTTCAATGACTTGAGGAGGCATGGTGGCCAATTGACCATTTCGCACATTAAAAAGAATATTTTTAATTAAGGAAATGTGTTCCGATGATTAAAATAATAATGAATAGGAGCTTATAGAGGTCTATGGGATCTGTAAAAGAGGAGGAAGGGCCATTACATAATATTGGATTTGATATTACTTCTTGTATGAGAGGTTGAGAATCCATTTCTCTACTAGTGGTAGCCCTAGGACGAAACCCTCGGGTGTGCTAGTAGGTGATGAATGAAACAATGCTCTTGAGGAGATTTCACTCGAGAAATCTCACGGTGCTGATGGGTTGGAGAGGAAGCGAGTTTTACTTGAAATATTCTCATCGAGCCATCTCAAATATTCATCGGGAGGCCATTTCATCGGTTGGGTCGGAGATATTTTACGGGTTTTCTCAGGTTAGCACACAGCTCGGGTTCCACTATTCTTTCATGTTGATGTACTCTTTTTAGTAGATAAATAAATGGTTTAGTAATTTTATTGACATCCATTTGTGTATTATTTATTGGTTGAGTGTATATTTATGTTTATTTTATTGTTCAGTTTATGTTTGTAACTCTTATATTGTTCAAAATTTCCATTTAAAATATTACAAAATATAAAGTTTGAAATAAATTGGTGCAATACAAAATCTCAAGTCATAAATGAAATATAAAATAAATATGAAAAAAAAAAAATTATATAATTATAAAATGTTAATTTTGAAAAAGAAAATAAAAGTGAAATGAAATAGAAAATAAATATGAAAAAAAAATTATATGAAATTATACAATGTTCATTTAAAAAAAGATAATAAAAAAAAGTGCTCTTTCTATATAGGAAACCTTTATATATCGAAGAGAGAAAACAAAAAAAATGTGTTTCATCATTTCATGTTATCAACATGTATCAACAATATAGTTGAGAAATATCTCTTTTGATATATATATTTTATATTTATAAAATTTAAAATAATTAAAAAACTAAAATCATCATTTTTTAAATTTATTATAAAATTATATTTTAATTAAATTCTTTACATTACATAAAATGAAAATTTAAATAAAAATTAAAAATATTATATTAGTTTAATTTTAATATTTAAAATTTTATTAATAAGATAAAAATTATTAAATTCATATTACAAATCTTCAATAAGGAAAAAAAAAACCTGACCTAACCAAAAATAAAACTAACCTAACCCATACTATGAAGCTAGCCTCATGTATATCAAAACATTTTTCAAAATCTGGTATTTAGCAAATAAAACAAAGTTATGCTTTGGGGGAGATTAGACGTTAACTATAAAATAAAGCCGAACATTGTGGAGGATAAATTAAACAATGAAAATAAACTTGGCACTTCCATGTTATCACGTTCACGGTGATAGAAAAATGAATTATACCAGTATCACTATGGTCCAACGTCGGTCCCTGCACTATATATACGCATTGCATATATATCAAAACATGTTCGGCCATATATATAAATGTAGATGTATAGATTTGTAACTTTTTGTTTTAGTTTTTTTATTTTTACTTCTTGTTATTTAAATTTGAAATGAATGAGGGATTCATGACATTAACATATGATTTTTATTTAAAAGATTTATTTAAATGATAATTTTATTTTTGATTGAAGATGAAAGTAACTGTGTGGTAAAATATTCTAAGAAATTTAGGAAGAGTTTGAGACAGTTCCTACTTGATGACCTTTCCAGAAGGATTTAAAGGAAAAATCATAATAGGAAATGGAGTTCTGTGCAGAAAAGTGGGGGTTAAACAGACGATGTTTGCTCTGAGTTATCCTGATCTGGTGGGAAGACTGATGGAGACTCAGAGGTTCACCCTAGATAAGCAACACTAGTTTGTTAAAATCTTGAGGTCTGACTTCCTATCTCAGAAAATTCCCTCAAACCAGATTGGGAAGACCAACAAATAATGTGAAAACCTGTACTCTAAAGTAGGTACAGTCTACTATTTTATGTTTTAGGTTAAAATTTGCAGTATTATAATACATGAAATAAATTGTAAAACATTTATAACTTGAGTATCAATGTACTGAAGAAAAGAAAGAGTAAAATAACTAAGCAACTAGTTCTAGGAAATAACAGTACATGCGTGATGCATTTCCAGAATTAATTCACACACTTTTTGACGTATACAACACTAAAACAATTTTCAAAATCTAGCTCTTTATTTACCCAATAAAATAAAGCAACATTTTCAAAATCCATTTCTTTATTTAACCAATAAAATAAAGCAATACTTTACTGAGCATAAACGTTAACCAATAAAGCCAGACTTTGTAGAGAATCAAAATTAAACAATGGGAAGATACTCAAAGATATTAACACGCACTTCCACGTTCTCACCGTGATGAAGAAATGAATACACACTCTAAAATATATAAAATAATAATGAACAGGCACGCTCATACCCACGAAGGGAATTTATATTACATCGTCTATGAACTAAAAATATCTTAGTCTAAAAAAAACGATTCAAGAAAGAGAAAAATAAAATGGTGGACAGTATATTAAAAATGGTCCATGGAAGGGGAGCAAGTGGGCCTGGCGTTGGGCCTCCCGTCTAAAGAAAACGAAAATGCCTCCAGTGGAATTTAGAGCAGTGAAAATATACCATTTTTAGGGTAGCGATCGATATTTATTTATATTGAGATGGGGTGGCACTAATATAAACTATGGAGATCTGGAATATTTATATTAAGATGAGGGTGGCACTAATATAAACTATGGAGATCTGGAATATTTCAAAAACCCAGTGACCTGCCACTTTGTCAAGAGAGGTCGATGTCGGTAGACAGGTGTGGAATATTTAAAAGAAACTGCTTACGATGTCACTGTCAGGAAGGGTCGACTTCTTGAAACGGACAAAAAACTAAAATATAATGTCGTGACCACCTAATGCGAGTGAAGCACAACAGACCGAGGCAGAGTGGACGGCCGCCTGAATTAAAATAGTAGTGTGGAAACATGGAATCAAAAAATATTCGAATCGCGGTAGTCGGTTGTTCCTTGGGTTCGATGCAGGTTAGGTTAATTGAATTGACATTAAATTTTATTTTATTTTATTTTTCAACAATATAGATGCACTTTATTGCGGTATTCTTAAAAAAGTTAATATAATAACTCAGAAATTCCTGTAAGAGTATGAAAAATTTAGACATTTGAAAGATGCAAAAACACAGGTTACACTGATTGAACTTCAGTATTTTGGGTGCTTTTAATATTTTTGATGGATTGAATTTATTTTCATTATAAAAAATGCAATTCAAATATTCCAATTATGTGATTTTTGAATTTATTTTTTCCACAGGCTTGTCATACAACCTATTCTATTGGAGTTGGTAGCAAACTTCCACCTTATAGTTAGGATAAAAGAAGTAGAATTAAAAAAAAAATGAGCATAAAATAATAATTATTATAAAAATTAACTTCATAAAACTTAACTTAATAGGAGTATAATTTAACTGATAAATTTAAGTTGATAAGTGTTAATCAACTATTTAACATATATGAATTTATCAATTTTATTATGTATATTTATGTAAATTAAGTTGTTGGTGGTGGTGTTGGTGGTGATGGTGGTTAACGTATGAGACCAATCTTTTGTTTATTGGACCTAGAAAAGAGTTATTTGATTTGATTTAAGATTTTATTCCTATGTTAAAAAAGCTTGGAGAGAAGCCTCAGGAGCTCACTATAATTTTGACATCTTAAAAGGCTAGGAAGGTAATTATTGCAACAAAGATTATGAAATTGAGCTCTAATGTGGTTGTACACGAGACACTCTAAGAGAAGTGATTTTCGTTCTTTCGATGTTCATATTCTCACGAGAGATGGCGAGCCTTCCCATCCATGGTGTTTAGGGTAATCCAACGACTGTTCCTTATGGAGCTCATGAGAGTTCGTTCTATATTAATTTTCTTCTTTGAGCTAGTTAAAACATATAGATACTTTTGATCTTCTAGGGTGGGGTTGGTGATGACCTCCTTATAATATCTTAATTTTCTTTTAAATTACTAGATCCTTCTCACACCACATTTTTTCTTTGAACTTAGAAGTGACAATTTTTTTAATGTTATTAATGTTTTGCGATACAACATTCTCGTCGATCTCGATGGTTTACTTAGGGCCACGGTGTCTTATACCAGACACTGTTTAAGCCTTAGGTGGTTTTGGTTGGAATTTAAAGCTAGCTTAGGAAGTATATGGTCTCTATGCTATTGAGCTTGTGCTTGTACAACGAAGCCTAGTCATAGCTAGGCTCGATAGGGGAAAGACCCACTTCTATAGGAACCACAAGGAGTAGAAGGAAAAAAAAAAGAAACGCAGAAACCAAGGCCACCTTTAGCACGGTCGGATACGGAGGCATACGCTCACGGCAAGCCCAAAAACGCGGGAGGACTGTAAGGTGACGCAAGCAGAAACAACGAAAGTCTGCGGGTTGTTATCAACGGCCCTGAAATGCAAGCTTACGATACCATATGTCAATACGTACGGTGATGTGTGCGTTCATGGGCTGCAGCCCCTACGGAGAAAAAAGCCCTCGTCTCGGATCAAGAAACAATGGAAGCACTAAGATGTGTTACACAGGGGCCAAAGGGTTCTTCTTTATTGTCTTTGCGAACACGGAAGACGGGGATCACATTTTTGATGAGCGGACCGTATTTCTATGCCCTCGAGCGAGCCTCTACATTTGCAAGACCACGAAACCAAACTTTGCACCGAACATGAAACATTCACGCATGTACTTTGTTTGGATTTGCTATTCTCTCTCCCCATTGATTCACGGAGACACGCAACATTGGAACAAATAGGCAACAAATTGGGAACCTTCATCCAAGCCTCGGAGGCCACCGACAAAAAAGGTACACCTCTTGTGCAAGAATATGTGTAGAAATGGATGTATCGAATTGCATTACATGAAGGTCTATGGATAGAATTTAGAGATGAAGTCTTCTTTCAAGCCATAGATTATGAACAAATCCCCTTCCCGGTCGTCCGGAAATGCCTCGAACATGGACACTGTTTAGGGAATGCCCAAATGAATAAGCCAGCGAGAAGGCCAAGGACAACACGGGCAAGGATCGGGAAGGTTTTTTCCGTCAGAATGGGAGACAACGGGCCAATAGGAGAAACCAACCTGGTGGACTTTAGCTCCATTAAAGAAGGCAACATCCCAATGCCTTTGAGGTTTTTGGTCGGGATCATCTTTAACCGAAAATCCTCAAGTGCAGGACCCTAACGCGAAACCCCGGGATGTTCCCTCATAGGTAGTCATAGATCCCAATCCCTGTCAAACCAATGAATTCTGCAAGGTTCGAGTTGGAAAAGACTTAGAAGGAGATACGGACATGACACGCGGTGAAATAGGAGCAGGAGGATATGGAGACTTATTGGAGCATACTAAAGAGGAAGGCATGAATCTCAATACCATAGTAGAAAAATCGAAAGCGAGAAAGAGTGGAACATATCCCGAGAGGAGAAATAGAAAAAGTCAACTTTTTCTTTTAACGAAGCGAATGCGAACTAAAGGGAGCGAAAGAGGCTTTGGTGCCACAAAAGGGTCTAGCCAAGGTTTACACCAAACAAACCACAATGTCGAGACAACGAAAAAAGAGAGAGTAGGCGAACAAACAGGGGCATTTTGCGAGCTGGGTCGGCTACTCCTCGGCTCGGGTAAGATGAAGGCCCTTGAGGCTTTCACATTCTCTCTTAAATCTTGTTAATTATGAAGATCCTATCATGGAATGTAAGAGGACAAAGCAGCAGAAAACAAATAGCACGAGAAGAAAAGTCAAAAATGAAAATACGACATGATTTTTTACAAGAAACCAAGTGCTACAGCGAGAAAATGAAAGGAATCAACGAGAAATTTAGGGAAAAAGAATGGAATACCTTTGAAGTGGAAGAGAATGGTATGGAAGGGGCTTGGCCACCTTACGGAATCCCACTCCCAACATCTTATAAGTGCGAGAGGCTTCTAGATCATACATCTCCCTGGAAATGCAAATCATAGGGGAATCAACACATACATTGCACTAATATCCTACGGCCCCAAAAACTAGAGGATAAAGTTGTTGATGCTAAATCGCCTCTCCAGAGGATGCTTAGACATTCCCCTTGCTAAAGCCATCTATGGAGGAGATTTCAACATGATTACCTCGTTGGCGAGAAAAATAAAGGAGGGATAAGAACTGCGAACAAAGATGTAGAGGCATTCAAGAACTTCATCGAGAGCAACAAATATTGTGGATATCCTCCCCAAAAAACGGTCTATACAGATTGAAAAGAGGAGGTGAGCGAGGATCGCCTCCAGAGACTTGACCGCTTTCTTATAGCTGAAGCCATCCTCCCCTTGAGGAGATCCTTGTGGATTCGAGACATTATTACGTGTGGAGGCTGATCATTGGCCCATGCCACAGATACGGCCATCCTCGGAACTTCGAAAAATAGACCTTTCGAGGTTTTGAGAAATTTTGTTGTTGGGCCATCCAGTTTCATTTCTAAATCAAATGCGAGTGGCACGAGCCGGCGGAAACCGGAGGGTACCAGTGCTCACAAGGGCGTCAACTAGTCTAAAAGCACACGGAGCACAAACCCGATCCTATAACCAAGAGGTCTTCGGGAATATCTTCAAAGAAAAATAGGCCTTGGAGGAGCAGATGGCATGAATCCATATTTGGCTCAAATGGAACATCACCCATGATTCTATTAGCGATGAGTGAATCCTCATGCAAAAATGGAATGATAGATGTCATCGGGGAGGGAAATATTATGGAGGCAAAAAGTCCCCCATACAATGGCTCAAAGAAGGGGAAAAAAACACCAAATTCTTCCATCATTCGGCTATTGACTACGAATTAAACTGAAAAAGAATCTTAACGAAGGATGAAGCGGTACTCCCTTCCACTCTCCTTCGGGATATTTCCTCCATACTCACATGCCAGCCATATAGCAACAAAACCCAGGACATTGTGGGGAAGAGGCTATTAGGGAAGTCATGAATTCCATCCCAAGGCTTATTACAGGGACTAGAATAAATCCTTAGACCACCCTGTCACCATGGAGGAGGTGGAAGAAGCGGTGAAGGAGATGCTAATGGCAAGGCACCAAGGCTAGATGGCTTTATTTATTTTTTTCAAAGCTTGTGAGAGTGTGCGAGTTTGGAAGTGTGGAGGTGGTGGAAGATTCACGAAAATCTTCCTCCATACTCAAATTCCTCGATTCCACCTTCTCATCTATTCCCAAAGAGGCAGACTGCACCCCCTCAAAATTTCATTGGAATTGCTTTGTGCATTGGCTATTCTCTATAAGATCATCTCCAAAGTAGTGGCCATGATTGAAGCCAATTCTCCCCTTAATTATCTCAAAGGAGCAATCTAGCTATGTGGAAGGCGGATGTGGATAATGTCTTGCTAGCACGGAAATATTTCATACTCTTCAATCCCATAAGAAAGCCGGTATGATCATTCAACTCGATCTCTCAAAGGCCTATGACAAGGTTAGTTGGAAGTATCCGGAGGCCATTCTAGAGAAGCTTTAGGAGTTTTCACGATGTTGGATCAAATGGATTCTATTATAGTCAAATCACCAGCTTTTCTATTTTGGTAAATGGTGCTCCCACCTTCCCCTTTTCCCCCTCTGAGGCATTCGCCAAAGGAGGATCCCATCTCCCCTTTTATTTTTGTCATTTTTATGGAAGGCACGAGTCGCATGATTAAAGCGCAAGGGAAAGAAACAATATCAAGGGCCTCCAACCCACCGCCCTGCTTGCCCGACCACTACTCATCAACAATTTGTGGAGCGACACCGCTGGGCTGGAACTCCAACGGTTCGGGAAGTCCAAGGATTCAAATCTATCCTGGATCTCTTGATCCAAAACCCAACGAGGCATGGACTTCTTAATTTGGATAAATCCTCCATCTTCTTTTCAATACTCACCTAGCGATCCCGAAGAATCTCACGACTATCCTTGGGTTCGGAGGCGAAGCCTTCCTTCTAAATATCTCGGGATCCCTCTCCTTTGATAAACCACAGCAAAGCTCCAGGAGGCGGTATCCAACCTCGAACGAACCCAATTGCTAGACTGATAGGGTCTTTAACTTCAGCAGCTAGCTTATCATGACTAAAGGTGTCTAAAGCTATTCCTCGGTATATGCTCTCCATCCTTACGGCTCCCCAAGGTGTTCTCCAAAAATCGAAACATTCAAAGAACCTTCCTTTGAGTGCGGAAAAGGCAGCAAAACAAAAATGGGCGCTAGTGGCATGGGAAAAACTCACCTTAGGCAAGATCCTGGGTAGTGCAGGGCTCCAAGACCCGAACACCGTGAACAAATCTGTGGGCCAAGCTATGGTGGAGGTGGGTCAAGGATCCACGGACACCCTGGGCTAAGCTTTAGAAGCCAAGTATGTGGATAATTGGCGCCTCGGGATCTCCCATTAGGACATTTGACTCTCCGGTTGGATCCCCCATTTGGAACACGGCTAGGGCTAATACGAACATCATACAAAATCAACGCTTTTTGGACATAGACAATGGAAGCACGACTCTCATACGGGAAAAATGCTTGGCAACAACCCAAGCTTGAGGAAGTCCCGATTATCTTCCACACGACGCGAATGGGAGAAAGAGGAAAATTCGGGGTGAACCAATGTTTGGACCCAGGACGTGATAATGCGGACAGCAGTAAGAACATTGGCACCTTAATACTCCCCCACGAGGCGGAGGGGATGGGCAGCCTTCTATTATCCTTGAACTCTTGTACGGATAAGAGAAGATCGTTACTCTCGGGATGAGGATCAACTCGGATGGGGCATTATAGATGGAGCTTGAGTTTCATCCTAAAGGAACCCAGAGACTTTACTTAGAACATAGGGATGCGGAAGAGAAAGTGCCTTGGCACAATAATGTTTGGGATACCATAATACGGCGAAGATAAAGACTTTCTTATGGCTCCTAATGCATCGTAAGATCCTAACTTGGGAGAACTGTGCAAAAAGAGCTTCATTGGTCCATCCCATTGTCCACTCTGTGAAAAAGAAGAGGAGTCTATGAACCATCTCCTCTTAAGCAATTTGCGAATGGACCAATCGTTTATTGGGTATGGATGGAGATTTTCGGACAAGGACAAGAACATTCAGATTAGTTTCAAGACAACATAGCCAAGCGAGCGAACCAAATATTCTAGCATAACCTGTAAACATCCTATGGAGACTAAGCCTAGGTTTATAGTTTGGTCCACATGGAAAAGAAAGAAATGAAGATTTTCGAAGGAATTCGGGTAGTTAGATAACATTAAAACGGACATTATGCAAAACATCGAAAACAACTCTTACTAATAGTAAAGCGAGAATAGGTAAACAAGATTTCCAATAATGATGAGCTTATTACCAGGTGTTCAGCATGAGTGATGCAAGCGGCCTCAATTCTCTACGCAACGACCTCTACACTCCATCTACGCACTATCCACAGCAGCTTCCTATCCGGGGATTCATAAACTAAACTTTTGATGGAGCCTCTCGGGAGCAACCTAACTTTGGCTTAGGCTTTGGATTGTCATACCTTGATGATAAAGGGAAATTCTTCATATACATAGCAATTATCTTGGGGAAGCCACTAACGGTAAGGCGAGAATTTGTAGCTCCTAGAGAGGGGCCTATAAATCCTTATCCACCTGGGTAGTGGGGCAAGCTATCGTGGAAGAGGGAATCGCTCCTAGCCATTAATGCGAGCGGAAAATGAAAAATGGTATGCGTTAGAAATTTACCAAGCATTGTTGCCTCGCCATGGAAACCGCGCTCATCGCCAAACATCTCTCGCTCTCAGTGGAGTCATTCTTCACCTATGCGGTCGTGCTCCGATTGATGACATTATTTTGTTAAGCGAGAGCGTCACATGTGCCAATCTTCGGGATAATTTCCTTCAAATCTCGAAGCCAAGACACGATAGGCGTGTCGGGGAGGAGGGGACGGCCTACGAGTGCGGTCATCGATGAATAATGTGGTTTGTTACAATGTTTATTCCATAATCCTTAATGCCTGGTGGTGGCACCAAGCTGACGGTGTCCCTATCGCTCGCATAGGAAAAGGTGGAAGATATAAAACAAGGATGAGGACAACACTCCCTTTATGATGCGGAGTACATGTGGCCTCTTCTCTTAGTAATAAGCATGGCAAATGCGAATGCCATCAACGGTAATAATAGGAAGGTTGGCGATCTTTGTTGGGGATGAGGTATCGAAGTAGGGAAAAGACGAAAGTTTTTAGTTCAAATTGCGGCCCCTATACTTGGCGTCTTTCACTATTAATACGAGGTCGTTCGAAATATTTCACCTTTGCAGTGATTTCCTCAAAGCTCGATCTGTGTTTACAATTTGTACGTATAGAATTCATAATTCAACGAGTCGCATCTGTAATCTTGCCATGACGGCGCAATCTCCAGCGGCTCAAAGTGCTAGAGAGAGAGTTAAAGAGGGCAGAGAGGAGTATGAGGCTTTTGTCTCCAAAAAGAAAGATAAAATAGATCCGTCGAAGAGCTCCAGTGGAGGTGGACAAAGCCGGTGAAGGATGGGCCGGGTAAAGACATCAACGAGGAGGTCGATTGGATCACGGACCCGGGCACCCCAACTGCGGGGCCCACCCGGTTGCGGGGACACGAGTGTGTGGCTTGGCGGAGTCAGACGATGCTTGCCAAAGCCATGAGCCGAGCAAAGTCTTTGCTGAGGCCTACCGAGGCGAACTCCCTTGCCTCTGAAAATTCGGCGCGGTTGGACAAGATGGATTTTCCATCGGCTCCCTCACGAAAGAGCTTAAAATGCATACTAGCGTACGGGAGGATTCATTCGCTCTTCGAAATTTGTACATATGCCACGATGCTAAATGTCTCTATTTAAATCCACGAAGATGATTCCAAAACAACCATCATCAGACGCCACAGATGGTGTTCTAAGGAGATGATAAACAAGTCAAGTCTTCTTTGGTACCCCGAATACGCCAAGCAAACTAGTAGGACTCCGGTGTCCTTGTTCTTCGGTTCTGATTATCCTTTGTTTTCTCATTTGCTATGTCGATGTACGTAAGCTTCGTGAGCCTTTAAATGGCCTTCTATGATAGTTGTTTGCTTCTTTCATTGTCTAGCAAACCTTGTGTGGTTGACGTTTTTCTATTTTAAATTCATTTGACTACGGTTAAGTTTGGGTTAGGTGATACGCAATATGTACACTTTGTCTGAACATCGTTACGGCTACGGGGAAGACTTATATAAGTGGTCTTTTGTTTAGCGGAGCTGCATTCTCTCTTCTCCCTTTGAAATCGCCGGGGCCTTTTTGTAACCATATGTAACATATTTGTAGTCATGCTCGGTGATTTACAAAAAAAAATGTTTACAATGTCATTATATATATAATTCTATACCTCTGAGTACATGTTTATTTCAAGATATATTTATAAACTTAAATATGGAATCCCTTGATGGGTTTCTACCCGAAGTTTTCCTACCCTTTCCTTCTAGATTCTTCCATCTCGCTCACGGATTGTTTCGGGCTAATCAACTAGTGCCTAGTTAAGTTTGTAACTAAGTGTTTCCCCTACTTATTAACACTAGTTATTGTACATGTTTTACGGTTAAAATAAAAATAATGTTTAGACTTTTATATTCATTCATCATAATTCCATTTCATTCACAAATAAAATAAAGGACACAACAAAGACTATTCTTGACATAGGACTTCATCACGATGTAAGTACTCATCTAGTTTCCAACGGAGTAAGGCTATCATAGGTTTATCGGGGAGAAAATGTTTGATCCTCATAACCAATGAGTTTGGTGCCTCTGCAACACTCCACAGGAACCCTCCCACTTCCGAACAATTGATAAACAATGACATAGCAAGATGTATGAGGCATCAAGATTGTACAAGTCCAACTAGGAACTTACGAGACTTCTTTCTTAGGGTTTCCACTAGCCAACAACCGGCTTTAGAATACTCTAACTCACATTGTCCTGTCCTTTATCCACGATGTCTTGTGCAAGGAATCAATTATATTTCCTCCCTTGGACCTCCTTCAACTAGATCCAAGTCTCTAGGTTGCATATAAGGATTTGTTCCTCATCTGTTGGCTCCCTTTTCCCTAATTAAGATATTTTATCTCTAGGGAAGATTGAATCCTTTCTCCACGATGTCTTGTGCAAGGAATCGGTTGTATTTCCTCCCTTGGACCTCCTCCAACTAGATCCAAGCCTCTAGGTTGCCTAAAGTTTCTTCTCTCTCATCCTCTTAGCTCCCTTTTCCCTAGATGAGATATTTTATCTCTAGGAGAAAGATTATCTGTCTTAAGTGTACGATGATGAAATATTTTTTGTTTGACATAATAATTCATTGGCGAGACCATAAGTGAATTTAAATTAAAAATAAACATTTATGTTTATTATATATCTGACATTGTCCATCCTTTTCGGAGTAGTCTTCCAATCATGACATAAAATAAGTAGAATATTTATGAGAGCTGAAACGATTATTACATGCACAAGCCCCTTAACATAAACAAGTTTGTAATGTAATGTCTTATGGAAAATCTTTCTTCAATAATGCTTGAGGCAAGAAATTTTCTTCGATAAATGGGGGTCTCGGGATTTAGATGTTTGCACTAATAATTGGATATATTGATGTTTATCACAATTTTTTTTAACTAATATGTATGTTAACTAATATATTAGTCTTGTTAATTCTAATAAGATATCTTAGTGTTAATTATAATAAGATATTTTAGTGTTTTAAGAGAAGAAGTAAGTGGAATTTAAAAAAACAATTAGTAACTTTTTAATAGGAGGGATATGTATAATTTTTTCAATTCTTTTAATATAAAATTGATATGTGACATTTAAATAATAATAGTAATCTGATTATAAATACATATATGTTTAAACTAGCAATTGCCCCTAAGGTGCAAAGATACACAGAAAAGGAATTGAACATACCTATGATATTCTACACAAAAATGTTACGACAAAGGGAAAAATAACAATGTAAAGGGTGGAGGATGGAGGGGAGGAAATGTGTTGGCTTGCGAAAAGTATCACACTTGTGTCGATGACTATACGACACATGTTGCTAGAACCACGTAGCTAGAGATTTTTTTCCAATCATACCACTATGTCAATATATATATATATATATATATATATATATATATATATATATATATATATATATATATATATATATATATCCAAGCTATAACATACGGTAATGAGGAGAAACATCACCATAGGTCCTCGTGGGCAAAGGCAATAGCTAAAGTCGGTGTGTTATGATAATGAGATTAAATAATAAATACATAGCATAAAGTCGGTATGTGTTGATAATGAGATTAAATAATAAATAAAGAGCATCTTTTTACACATTTCCCTCATACTTAAAAGTAGTTCGATCAACGATAGATAAGTGCGGAAGTAGCTACACTCATTCTTACGCGCATCAGGAATGAGTAACAAGATATATTTTCCCTCAAAGAGCGAGTGGGTTTTCTTCAATTTCCAAAGGTAGGGGATTTTGGCTTGATTTTCCGGGCTCGGGAGAAAAAGTTCCTCTGCATTGCTCAAGTTTTGACCCCTTTGAAGCAATAGTCCCCTCTGAATAAATTAATTTTGGAAGGCTTGTTAAAAAATCGACTTATTATTAAAATAATTAATACATCGGTTAAACATATATAAAATTAAAAGCATTTAAGAATATTCTTAACCATGGAGATTGACCCCATTTTTACCATTGAAATTATTAAGTTGTAAGACTCATGTTCATACCATGGACCAATACTGTGGCTTGTGTCTAATTCTCAAAACCATAACTCAAGTTCATATTACACATGTTCATGCTGAAAAAAAATTCTGCATAATTAATTTTGAGATAAATGTGAACTTTTGATACTATTCTATAATATTCCATGGAAATTAAATATCTACCATCCATCTAATAATTATTTGAAAAAGAAATTAAAATTACGAAAGCTATATTTAGACATAAACATATCTCTTCCTATAATTAAACATTTTTATACTTAAAATTTCAAGAAAGTATTTAGGCATAAAAATTTTATTTTATGTTACTTTATCACATAAAGTTAGACATAAAATATGGTAGATTTGAAAAAAAATAAATTTAATTTTATAAATTTTCACAAATTAAAAATGATTATATATTTAAAAATTGATAGGGAATATTAAAATTTCGAGAAGTTAAATTACCTTTTTAAATCCGGGCTAGTAATTTTTTTTTGTAAGTCAATAATTCTATTCATGTACGAAAAAAGGAGTACATAGTGCTCCAGATCCAAAACGGGTGGTCTCACCCAAGCCAGGGTTTGTTGACCCAAAAGTGCACCGAGATTGCAAGAAATACAAAAAGAGTAGCAAGGGATACAGTTGTAAACGGTTGGGCGGAGGCACCACAACATAGGTAAAACTTATAAAAAATACCGAAATCATGCTAGTCTCCAAACGTGATGATCGTGTTGTACGCGACTTTGGGAGAGCGGTGGAGGCGGAAGCCGTTACGAAGAAATACCCTTCATAGTGCACCATCCATGTCTGCCGAGTTGTTCTACTTTCTCGATGAGTTGGTTTTCAGCGCCATACCACAACTAGTCGTTCCCGAGTTGACTTTGGAATTAATGCGGACGTTCCATAGAGGCCATACACTTACATTCTCCATACGGCATACCCACTCTACAACACCTTCGATCAGATCCACCTAGAAATAAAAGTGTGACGGTTCTCAGGACCAACGATGTTGGAGGCGTGCCCCTCCGCACCTCGAATGCTTCGGCTCTGGTGCCTTCGCACCACGAGCTCCTCCTTCCTTGCGAGATGCTGAGACCCCTATGACCCACATCCTTTGTTGCAACCACGCTTGCGCACAACGCTGCCAGCGCCCACGGACACCATGCACACCCACATTTCCGTTACGATCACGCTTGAAATTTTTTTCCACCTTGGCGTAATTGTGGCGGTAACCGCTAGCCATGTACGCCAACGCAAATGAACCAGGTGCAACGGAGGGGAGAATGACCTGTCATGCTGCTGGTTCATGCCTTGTCGAGAGGAGCACACCTTGAATTGAGACCCGGAGTACCGGACTTCCCACCCTAAAAAAAACTCCCCACAAATCAAACCCACAATCAACACCATAAAACAGCAAAAAAACACTATAATGTTGGCCACTCCCAAAAAGGGGTTTCCGCCACTAGATAGTCTAGGAACCTACGCCGGCTGGGTGACACAAAATATGGATGATCTGAAAAATGGGTTGGATAACGTATGTTTTCAAGAACCTCCCACTCGGTTAAACAAATAAAAGATCTAGCGTATACTTGACATTTGTGGAATTTTATACTTGAAATAGGTGTATGATTTTTAGTAATTTAAGTGTCTTAAGTCCATTTGTTCTTGTTGAAATTAAACATGTGAAAAAATTACAATGTAGAAAATAAAAATCCACACATAACAACAAATTTAATCTAGGAGTTCACCAGAATATGCGTGGGCTACGTCTCCTTGAGCTCTTGTCATCTTGACTTGGCTCTTTGGGATTATGAAAAATTTCATTTACAAGTTCCACACTTAACTCCAATGGTTACGGAACTGAACCAATGGGCTTAGAATACCATATATATCCCTTGTCATGGCTATCATCACTCGGGAAACGGATCTGGGCTCCCTTAGACTTGATTCCCTTACCTTCGGTGCTCTAAGCTACGGTAAGCTTCTCCAGGACATGAATCCTTTAGAATTATTTTAATGTCCCTAAAACCTCACCTATTATCTTTAGCATACATGGACAACAAGATATACTAATCGCCGCTCCCAAAGAGCCTTTATCTGTATCAACCATTGCCTCCCTCCACGGTTTTCCACCAGGTAGCAAAAAATTCCCTATAGTTTATATGAAGACTCTAGAAGTCTTCAAATGGCTTTTAAAATCCCTTCATTGTATTCAAAATTCTAAACATAGTCAAAATAGACTATTGATTCATTGAAAATGGCCTCCGGCTACTCGGTTTCGCCTCCAACACCCTGGTGGCACCCCTTGGATCTGGGGTCAAAGGTGGCATGCACTGTGGGTTGTCGGAGCTCTAGAAGTCCTCAAACACTTCGAAAAACTCCTCCATTTGATTCATAATGATCATTACGATTCGAAATGACTATTGGTTTCTTGCATAAGGCCTTTGGGCTGATGATGACCATGAACTACGATGGCACTTGCTTTGGCCCTAGTGGCCCCTAGAACTTCAGAAGGATCTCGGCTTTCAAAATCCTATATGGGATCTATTAGACCACATAGTTAGTTCCATAACACTGCTGAACATCAAAGGTGACTATTAGTTTACGAATAAGACCTCACAGCTCCCCTACATTGAGCCTTGAGCTATTATCTTTGGCCATGGTGGCCCTTAGAACTTCTTTGAAGCAAAAACCTACTCAAAAGTACTATGATGGCTCTTGCCAACCCTCACAAATGAGTCAAGAATGTTTGGGATAGTTGAAATTGGCTATTGGCACTCAGAAATTTGTCGAATCTAGCTCAAGATAGAGCTTGAACTCATTTTTCCCAATGACACCCCAAAATCCTCCACCAAATGTGGAGAAAGCGGGACAACTCCGGTTAGATTCGAAAATTCCGCCAAAAATGGTGAGTGCTCCAAACTGACCACCAACCTGGCCGTTAGCACTAACTATTACCAGGAAATCCACGGGCACATGTCTTTAAAACTCAGCGGTCAAGTTAACTCTTATTGAATAAACCACACGGATAAGGTGAATCAACCCTTTTGCATGTGATTGGTTTTAACTCGCGGATGTAATGGTTTTGGGAACCATCAAACAAATATGTTGCGGTTTAGCGTATGTCAACAATCAAAGAGTTTAACCATCACGGAAAGGGGCTTAAGCCCTTGGTCTTTGGGGCCATGGTTGTATAGGAGGGGCAGCCCCTCAGCCCCAAATGGAGAACCATATATCAATAAATAAAACCGACACTCCATGTATGTTAAGAAACATATGGTAGGTGAGTTGGTAAGAATCATGCACTCTTTACATGAGGTCTCGCGTTCGAACCTACCCGGCTCCAAAAATTTTAATAGACCATTCTAGGGCCATGTGGCGGCCTGCGGGCACCACATGGCGACTCTAATTGGCTTAGAATTAAAACACATTGTATTTCTCAAAAAACCACTATGTGCCACTTGGAAAAATTCAAGTGGTCGAAAAATATTCTTGGGAATAAAGGAACATTCTTTTTAAAATTTTCCCAAATCCAAGTCGAACTTGGTGAGGGTCAAAATTTCGATTCTTTGGACTTTTCAAATGCGTTAACTTCTTCATACGGTGTCGGTTTTCGAACCATTCACGACATCGGAAATCGGGGAAGATGAGATATGTCAGATCCCACTCGGGTTAGACACACTTTCAAACACTTTAAATTTTGAACTATCACTTAGGTCCATGATTCGGTTTTGATCACACCTCCCCATTGGGAATATTTTGGACAAAAGTATTGATATCTTGAAATCTTGTACAATAGATGAGATTACATCACCCTCTTCTTTTCAGCCTCCATACACTTGCTTTGCATGGCTAGTGCCTTTGTGAACCATAACTTGAAGGTAGTCGACACTTTCCTTCTTGGATGTGCTTGTTCTCTTGTTAGAAGCTGTCTTCCTTGAACTCACTTAGAAATTTAGAAGCGAGAAATTTACGAAGGTAGGTGAACATCGCTTCCTTGATCACCGATCAAAGGTGGCTCAAACAAACGTGAAAGTACAACATAAAACATGCATACATAGTCAGAATTTTCATATGTACAAATGAGTGTATGTCTTCTTGTGTCAGAAGTTAAACCACTTCTTACCAAGCCACTTCCATGGCGGGTTTGTTAACAAATCTTCTTCATGTAAAACATCCATTCTCACACATCAATGATGGAATCCTTGGTTCCACTTTTCCAGTGTTTACGTCACTCTTGCCTCATGTTCTTAGGATGAATAGTTGGATACGATGTCCAACATTGGGAAACAACATGTCCCCTTTTACGGCAATGTCGCCAAGTCTTATGCACTTTCTTTGCAAGTTGCCTTTGCTTCATCACCTTCTGCATGCCTTCATCTTCGACATCTCTTGAAACAACATGGTTACACAAACCTGATATGCACAACAACTCTTTCTTCCATTCAAGCATACGAAAATTTTCATGCCTTGCGAAATGTAATCAACTTGACTATGGGAAGAATTATACCTCATATCTTTTGCCTTTCATGTCCATCCTTTCCTTCTTGAGGAGATGAACTAGTAGAGGTTCAACTTTCTTTTGAGAATAACATCAATGTTCATGTCTTGAAAGTAATAGAACTCTCATGCTCACCATAATTTGAGTGTCATTACAATCTTCTTCTTGCAACATAGGATTCAAACAATGGCAATCAACTTGAAACAAACTTGACATGTTTGTGGTTTAGAACTTTGTGACAAAATTTATTTTTTGAAGTTGCCTCATATTCCTTCATGGCTTTGGATTCTTCGCCATAAGATTAGACACACTAGCAAGACCAAATTTCTTTGGTCTCTCCTCAACAAAATAGGTTCAACCATGCCTTGTGCATGTTTGCTTAAAACCCTTGCCTTCACATAGCCTATTTTAAACATTAACTTGGACCCTATACCTCTGAGTGTGCTTCAAATGAATGCACATCTTCTGAAGAGGAAAGCGAAGACAAATTATAGTGAATTACCTTTATTTCACGCATGTTATTGGTTAAAGCCTCTTGGGATTGATGGAGCTACATCTCCATATCATGCATTATTTGAAAGATTTCTTAGCTTCTATGCACTTCAGCAATTTCTCATGAAGTCTAGTGCTTTCTCTTCTATCTTCAAATAGAATTTGCACCATGTCCTTGAAGATGTAGAAGTCTCGCTTCATGTCTTCATCGAAGAATATTGTGAAGGGGAGGATTTTGAGAAACCTCACTTGATGAAGTTGTCACTATTATGTCAATGAAAAAAAAATAAATTAAATCAACAATTACAAAGATTTCAAAAATTATTGATAAAGCTTCGAACAAAATGGTTGTAGAGCCAAGCTCTTCTTGACGACCTTTTGCAAACAAACCTCAAGAGCTTCTTAGCAAACAATCGTCAAAGAGTTTGTGTGAGATTGAGATCCATTGGGTAAGGAAGATACTTTCGGAAACTTCTTCCTTCTTGTCTTCTCCTTCGGACTTAGCTAATGATAGCTTTCCTTCACCTCAAGCACACTCAAGCAGCGTAGGTTTTACGAACAATCAAATTATTTAACTATTAAAACACATTTCAAGTCAAAAAAAGAAAGTAATTTCTCTATCAATCAAGAAATCAAGTGCTCTGAAGTACCATCCCTATCTGAAAAATGGGTTGGATAACTTGTTACGATTTTCAAAGAACCTCCCATTCGGTCTTTAAACAAATAAAAGATCTAGCTTATACTTGACATTTTGCGGAATTTTATACTTGAAATAGGTATGATTATTAACTGGCCCAAGTGTCTTAAGTCCATTTGTTATTGCTGAAATTAAAAATGTGTAACAAAAAATATAATGTAGCAAATAAAAATCCACACATAACATCGAGATTTATTCCACCCAAATATCGTGGAGCTCGTCTCCTTGAGCTCTTGTCATCTTGACTTGGCTCTTTAGGATTATGGAAAAATTTATTTTACGGGTTCCACACTTAACTCAATAGTTCTTTGGGCGAACCAATGGGCTTAGGAGCTCTCATCGTATCCTGTCATGTTTGTCATCACTACGCAAAAGCAGGATCTAGGCTCCCTTAGACTTGATTCCTTTTGCTTGAGGTGCACTCATGTTCTCTTTGAGCTTCTCCTTGGCACTAAATCCTTTAAAATTCTGTTTCCCTCACTAAAACCTCACCTATTGTCTTCTTGTTAGACCTTCAGAGTTAGAAGCCCGATCATTTTCTCCAAAAAACCTTTGAATTCCCAAACTAGGCCTCCCTCCACGGTTTTCCCTGAAGTTTGCCCAAAACTTCCCTATAGCTTATTGAGCTATAAGTCTTAAAATAGCCTAAAAATCCCTTCATTGGATTCATAATGCCAAAAATAGTCATAATAGACTATTGGTTCGTGAAAATGGCCTTGTTTGCTCAGGTTTCGCCTCCGACACCACAAAGTGGCACCCCACAGCTCTAGAGGTCAAAGAAACCTTCTCTGCCCAGGTTATCAACCTCTAGAAGTCTTAAATCTTCTAAAAACTATTCTATTGGATTCAAAATGCTTATTACGATTTATAAATGACTATTGGTTTGCTTGCATAAGGCCTTTACTTCTGGCTAGGCCTTGAGCTAGCTGTAACACTTTAGCAGCCCTAGTGGCTGCGGACTTCACTAAAACATATCGGTTTTAAAGTCCTCCTATAGATGCTACGAAAAGCACACCATTAATTCTGAGAACATAAAACATCAAAATTGACTATTGGATTTACGAATAAGGCCTCTAGCTCCATGGTTAGGCCTCAAATTATGGCAGCCCCATGGTGGCCCTAGTGGCCCTTAGAAATTCTGAAGCACAAACCTGCTCAAAGGAAATTCTCTGATGGATTTGGAACCCTCACCATTGGATTAGGAATGTAACTCTGATGTGATAGAAATTGACTATTGACACTCCCAAAATTTGACGAATCTAGCTCAAGATAGAGCTGAACTCATTTTGCCCAATGACACCCAAAAATCCTCCACCAAATGTGTGGACAACTCAGTTTAGATTCGAAAATTAAAAATGATGGGCGCTCCAAAATTACTTTTCAACCTAGCCACTAGCACTAACTATTACCAGGAAATCTTGAGCATATTATTAAAACTTAGATCAGTTAAATGGTAGAATAAACCCGCGCGAGATAAGCTCGATCAACCACCACATGTGATAGGTTTTAACTCTGCTAGATGTAATGGTTTTGGAGCAGTCGGCACAATAGATGTTGCGGTTTTAGTATGTCATGACGATAAAAAGGTTTAGCCGAGTCACGGGGATGGGCTTAAGCCCTTGGTCGTTAAATTTGTGGTTGTATGGGAGGTTGGCCCTCAAAACCCCAACGGAAGACCATATATCAATAAATAAAGCGGCCTCTGACATGTCCCCTCAAAACCCCAAACGAAGACCATATCAATAAATAAAACCAACGCTCCATTTATGTTAAGACACATACGGTAGGCGAGTTGGTAAGTCTCGGCGCTACATGCGTGAGGTCTCATGTTCGAACACAGTCGGGTCCAAAATTTTAATAGACCATTCCGGAGCCATGCCTCTAGGCTGCCACGTCGCGACTCCTAATTGGGTGAGAATTAAAACACGTCTTTATTTCTCAGCAGACATACAATGTGCCACTTGGGAATTATTGGTCCAAAACGAATATTCGGGAATATTTCGAGGGAATATTCAAAAATATTCCCGAAATATTCAGGGAATATTCCTGTAATATTCTTTTTAATTTTCCCAAATCCAAGTCAAACTTGGTGAAGTCCAAAAATTGTAGTTTCTTTGGGCTTTTCAAAGCTGGAAATAACTTCTTCATATGGTGTTGGTTTTGGATGACTCAAACGATGGAATCGGGAGATGAGATCTATCTCGTTGATCGGGTTTAGCACACTTAGGAACACTTTTAATTTTAAGCTATCACTTTGGTCATGATCCCGATTACGATCGATGGATGGAACAGATGACATAGGGCCCGATACGAAATCGAAATGACCTTCGAGCTAGAGAACACCTACAAATCGATGAACGAAGCCACGGGCGAACCTTTGAGCCCCTTCCGCTAGAAATCCATGAAATAATGAGATCGCCTGGAGATGTTTCCTCCATCGTGAGGTTTCCGGGATGATGGGCTCCACCACCACTGATTACAAGGCGACGGCTCTCCTTAAACCACGAACTAAGTGTAACCCCACCCCTATCCTCCCTATCACAAATATTAAGAATGAATCCCAAAGGAAGGGAGTCGGACATCACACCCACTGTCATGAGTTTCTCAAAGGGCCTCCCATGCCACTCTCTTGGAAATATGGCCTCCCGACACTTCTTATTTCTCCCCGAGACGGACACCATAGAGCCCAACACCAAACTCAATTGCAAAGACAAGTGCTTGGTTCATCCATTGGGCTAGGCCTTGTGATCCACCACCCCCAACTCTAACACGGCGTAATGGCTCGCATGAATGACGTTGGACATGGTTGTACAGCCTCCTGCCCATATACAGCATTCATGTGAAGGACTGAAGCCGTCTCACAATGACTCCATTGTTTTCACATGGGCTGAAGTATCTGTGTGTGTCAGGTATCTCACCCCATTGAGGGAAGAATTGTCCTTTTCAAGTCCTCCAAGATTTTTTTTTGGATTGAGGAGACGAGCGTGGAAATATCCTTTTCACTGGAGCTCATATCCCTAATTCTCGAGCTTGTTCTCTTGCTTTATTCCCTTCTCGGTCGACATGATGCGGTATAAAATAATTGAAAGAGAAGTCTTGAGATTTTTCATTCCCATATCAATTCCAACCGTCAACTCTTGATGACCCTTGATGGGGGAGCCATTGATGAGACATTGGAGCATTAATATGGAAATCTAGGTGTCTCTAGTTACGGAGCATTGTGATACCCATATCGAAATTCAACCTACATGCGATCCAAAACCGGTGCTCGGCCCACGTCGTTGGTGGTGTGGCCAAAAGAGTTTGCATAAACTCTCACACCTACCCCTTGTCGCTAAGAAGGACCCACCAAAAATGACAGGGCGGGTCCCACTTGGAAGCCCCATCAATGTTAAGTTTAAGGAACCCTTGTGGTGGACGGAGTGGCGTCGATGACGAGACACGAGGAGGCGACATCCATCGAGAGGGACCTATAGGGGTTCTCACCTAAGAATATGAGAGCTAACAAGATAGAAAGCTCTCGCCCCTCCACCTTCAATCCTCTTTTGACAAAACCGTAGAGATGGAAATCTTGTTTTCCTTGGGATTTGAAGAGAAGCAGTGTGGCATTCCTTGACTAAGATGAAACTCATTAGAGTGGAAAATGACCCTGTTCCTTCCTTTCCAAATGTTCCCTAGGAAAAACTCTTGCGACAAGCGGCCCAGGCATGATTGACAATTGGGTTCTTGAATAGGGTCCATCTCTAAATGTCCCCGGAGACTATTCTCGAGATACGCTAAGAGAGTCCAATGACCTCAACATGCAATTTCCAGACGACATCTAGAGTCTTGATTTAGCATGTGTTTATTTGTTTTTCCTCTTCCATGTGGCATAATGGACAACAAGATGGGCCAAAAAAATCCCTTTTAGTATCTTATCCCACTTGAGGAAGCTTACCATGCATGATCATCCACTCCGAATAGGTTACGGCTCACGGGTCGCCCACTAAATATTTCAATGAATACACTTCCTTGAGAGTGAGTCTGCCTTCTCGTGATACCTTGCCACCTTAGACAATCGAGTTCCCAGATTGTTCAAGATTGGTTGCTCGTGAAGAATCGGATTCTAGTCGGAGGGGGTCATGTGGAAGTAGATTTCGAAGGGCTTCCATTCCTACAATTTTGAATCCAATAGAGGTCATGCCAAAGTCTCACAGGCGCACCGACTAGGTGGTAAATTCTTGGAGATTTGCGAACTCCGAGGTTTTGATGAAGTTGAGACAGCTACGTCCAACGTTCGGTCCAAAGTTCACTATGTTTTTTAATGCTCTTTTAGGTGAAATTATAACCACATCACATAAGTAAAATATCATGGGTAAATTCGATTCTTGTGGGACCCCAGGATCAAGATGGTAGCATCAAGCGGTCTTCTTGTTGATGTGAATTACGAGCGTGAAAAACAATTGAGCGTGCAACAATAGAGGATGACAAAGACATGGAAACATGCTTAGGATGTCCAAATTGGTGGACATAATGTATACCACTTATGAGAAGAGAATAGAGGAAGAGTATCAATGAGAAACGATGCTTCGTCCACATCTTCCAGTGCTTATGCGCCTTCATTGTCGTCTTCAGATCTTCTCATAATTCAAATGAGAAATAAACCAAAGTCTTCAAGAAGATAATTCTGAATTAAGGAGGCTCCTACGAGAAGAAAGAGGATAACGAGATATTGTAGCTTGATTTGGGCTGGAAGAGGCCTTGGAGAAGTTGAAGCGCGAGGAAGGCTTAAAGAAGGCATCATCGCCTATTTCCAAATCAACGATTGAGGCAAAACAATGTTGATTTATCTTCGATTTCATCTTCACATGCTATTATTTCTGTTGGAAATGTGGAGATACCCATTACGGGGATGCGGCATGAGATGCCTCACAAAGATGGGGTACAAAGGAGGAGGACTTGGTGTTAATGGCCAAAAGACATAACAAACGGATTGGAGGTTGTGCGAGAGATGTCGATTTGTTAAACCCTTAATTAAACTAAGGGGGAGTGAATCGGTTGAACATTCATAGAATTTTTGAGCATTCTTTTAAACTTATTTACAAATTCATTCCATTATCGACTTAATGTACAATGGAACAACAATATTAATAAGTGAATAGTAGGTATAAATAAGATTAAATACGAACATCAACACATAATCATCATGCACATAAACAACATATATAAGTGGAACCCCATAAGGGGAAAACCACATCTTATTATTTTTGTGATGCAAAGGAAAGCTCCAACTCCCTATCACCACTGGAGTTTTTACATGGCTCCAACTGGAAGGCTGCTACCTCAGTTACGCAAGCTAAAACTTGCAAGGAAGCTCCAAATCCCATCTATTTTCTACGGGCTACAACCCGAGAGGAGGCTCACCCTCAGACTTCCAACTAAAATTTGAAATCTATCGAAACTACAACTTGATATGGAAGCCCCCTACTTCCTCACACTATAATGAAAACACATGCGATTTACGTAGATATCGACTCACATTCCTATTCCTTCTCCTTTGTTGTCCTCCAACCTTCATATCTGCCTTATATCATCTACGGATCTACCTTAACTTCTCTATCTGCTCTTTCTTCTTCTTATTCTTCCACTCTCAACATCATGTCGCATAGCGGTAACATCATTCATAGAGATCACCTCTGCTTGTTTGCATTCTATGTGGGAATATGAAATGAATAGGTATGAATCTTTTCCTTCCACCTCCTCATTTTCTTGCCTAGCACATTCGAATAATATAACGGTATGCTTACACATTTTAGTATTAAATTGGAGTTTTTATTTGCTTCGAGACTTGCATCACCCGGATAATATAAAATAAATAAAAAATTTAAAATTACAATCAATTATTTCACTTAGCTCTTTCGGTTTCTAAGCTTTGCGCGAGCATTTTGTCTTTTTACGCTTCTTTGTCCTCTTGTCTTTGTTTCTTTGTTAAATTTTAAGCTGTGCTACATAACCACCTTTTTCCCAACTTGACCCATCGCATTGGGTTCACGAATAATTCTACTATATCTCCTTCTATTTCCAGGCTACGCCTATTATATTTAACCACAACATTCAACTTCTATACACACCTTTGTCTAGTCTCTCTACTCGAGTGCAGCACTCTACGTTTAGCTTTTTGTTTGACTTACTGCACCTGTGCCTTGCCACACCGGTAGGGTCTTGAGTCTACTCGGTTCAAAATTTCCTTTATATATACGACTCTTTGCCGAGTTCAATCTTTTATTCGTAAACCAATTTTTCCTCTACTTCCAACGTTCATAAAATCACATAGCCTCGGACTTGAAATACATCGGATCTCCAACCCGAACTTTATTGCGTCGGTCTCATATAGCATTTCGGTGTATCAAAGGTTTTACTTTATAATTCCCTTTTTCCACCTCAGATGCGATTTAACACTAGAAAGGCTTGGCATACATGCTTAAATTTGGTTGAAGGGTCCCTAGCGGTGACCAATCATGTGCCATTGCATTTCACTTGCCTGAGTTTCCCACTCTACCATTGACGATAAACCTTAAACCTTGATCACATGATGCGTACTCGTGCACGGTGCTACCACGTGGATTCCTTCGCCGCATCGCATCGCATAAATCTTACGCATCATAACCAACATAGACTCATGTGATGTCTTTGGGGTATCTCCTATTTCTTGTGGTATGCGATGTTGCACCAAGGGGTCGACACGTGTCCCTCATTTGCATCGTGGATGTTTAGCTTAACTTGCGGTCGCCTTATTTCTATCCTTTTAGCATTGCGATGTGCGGTATGCGGATTCGCCATTCGTTGATACGCTGATTTGATGGTCCTCATACAGTCGCACTTTCACTTTATAATATTTACTTTGTGGTTATACTCTATTTCTTGCGATGTGTGATATTACGTTACGTAAATCGCGTGTCCCTTCTTCACTTCACATACGCAACTAATTTAACTTACCTTACGACACCTTAACACTTACCCGCTACTTTGCGATTTGCACTTTTTATTTAGTCGATCATCACCGTTGATTTACCCAGGATCTACGGTCCTCTTTAGTGCTTGTAATTCGATTGTATTTACGCCTGCATATCTTATGATGAATCATATCCATCCATTTCTCGCCTTTACATTTGCGATCTAATCCACGGCCAGGTAAATTTCACCTCCCTTGGATTTCTTCAAAGAATTCTACGCCTTGGTCAATTTTCCATTTGTTTACTGCTTGTCCCGCTCTGTAACTTGACTCTCGTTGCTTTTGCCTCTTCCTCTCGGCTCTCTCTCCTCTCTTATCTTCCTCTTAGCTCTCACTTCTTCACAGCACGATATGCGGGGATCTACAGTCTTTAAATATTGTCTATACGTCCCGATTGCCTTGGTGTCTGCGCATCTTTGCTTCTCTCTTTTGCCTCTGCTTCTTTTTCCTTTTCTTCCTTAACTTCCTTTTCTTCCTTTTCTCCTTTGATTCTAAAGTTTGTCATCTCTTGCTCCTCTTCCTTAAGGATAGTTAAATTGGTGCTCCTTTGCTTCTCTGTTGTACAATGCAGTATGCTCCTTTACCTTATAATCGATGATTCCAGTGTTGCTCCTATCTGTATCTTTGCCATCAATGACAATATTTCCAACGGTCTCCCCCTTTGGCATTGATGGCAATACTCCCAATACTTCCTCCCGAGAATTTCCTTGCTTTATTTTCCTCCTTTGACATCAATGGAAAAGGGTTTTACATTTCCTAGTGTGGTTTCTATCTTTTCATATTACGATCTCGAGGACACATTTCCATTCTTTGCTCCATTGCTCTAGCTCTTTTGAGACAACTTTTTTATTGATTGCTCTCCCCCTGGAATGATGCTTTCTTGTGCGGTATTGACTATCCCTTGTCTCTTGCCCAGTCAGGTTCCTGGTATGCGGCCTTTTAAATTGTATTTCAATAGTCTCCTCCTGAAACCATTATATATATATATCTATATCTATATATATATATATATATATATATATATATTTATTTATTTATTTATATTTTTTATTTTTTATTTTATTTTTGACCATATCAGAAAGTAACTTGTCTGAGACACTACCCCTAGTTTTTCTCTTAGATGTTGAATGGTTCTTTAATAAGGAGTTTTGTGGGCCTTTACATTGTTTGTTCCTTTGTTGGTACATATTCCAACTTCACTATTTTCTATGCTACTTGTTCTTTGAGGAATTGGTACTTTATTAGGATGTGCTTTGTTTTTGAATGAAGTACAAGATTTTTGATATACTTATTGCACTAGTATTGTCACATTTGATAGAAATGGGTTCATGGACCTTACTTTCATGTCTTGGAGGATTTGTTTCATCCACATTACTTGTGTGCAACAAGATGTTGCTACTATGTATTACGATTTTGTTGTAGATAGAGAGATAGAAGTTTGCTTCTTGCTTAGCCATGCCACCGAGAATTTCTCCCAAATAAATGCACCTCCCTTGTACTTTTCTGTCATCCACATAGTTGGCCCAATCGCATTTGTGTATCTTTCATCGATGTGAGATTTTTCCTTTTGGATACCATAGGCCATAATGTGCGGTTCCTTACGGATATCTGGAATATCCTCTTGATTGCTAGCGAGTGATTTTGTTTGGTCTTCTTGATATCTTGCCACGGGTCCTACTACCAACATAATGTAGGTCTAGAGGCAATTAGGTATAATAAACTTCCTATCATGGATCTTGTAAAGTCTTTGATCTACATCAGTAGATCCATCATTGCTTACATAGTTTGCAGCCAACGATCATGGGAGTTGACATAGGTTTTGCGGTCTTCCATTTGGAACCTTTTCAACATCTCTTAAGTATTTTTCTTGTGAAATGAATATTCCATTTTCTTTTGCTTAGAATTTGAAGCCCTAAATAGAAGGTGAGCTCTCCAATCATAGACATCTAAAATTTTGATTTCATCTCTTCTACAAATCCTTTCTAACTCATCTTTTGAACTTCTTTAAACACGATGTCATCTAAATATACTACTACAATTAAGAGTTCATTTCCTTGACCTTTATGTACAAATTGTTGTCTAATCCTCCTTTCTTGAACCCTTGTTTTTGTAAAGTCTCATCCCAACCTTGAATACCATACGAGGACCTTCATTTCGGACCATATAAGGCTTTCTTTAATCTACAAATATAGTCATGTTTATCTATTAATGAGAATCCTTCGAGTTGTTCCATGTAGACTTCTTTCTCTAAATCTCCATTCGAAAGAAACATTTCACATCCATTTGATATACCTTAAAATCATGATAGCATGCAAAAGGCCAAAAATGTGCATTGCTTCTAGTACGGCTACGGGGGAAAAGGTTTCATCATAATAAAGTCCTTCGATTTGAAATATCCCTTGCATACAAGTCTAACTTTATTTCTAATTACTTGCCCTTTTTTCATTTATCTTATTCTTGAATATCCATTTTATGCCAATGACATTTTTCCCAGTGGGTCTTGGCATTAACTCACAAGTATTGTTCTTCTCAATTTGGTCTAGTTCTTCATTCATAGCATTTACCCAGTTTTTTGTCTTTTATTGCTTCTTCGGACTTCTTTTTGGTTCTATTTGAGATAGCATGGCTAGGTATACTTCTTACGCTCTGTTAAATTTAGTTGTCTTCTAGTTTGGACTCCTGCCTCTTGTCCCAAATGATTTGATCTTACGAGTGTCTTGGGGACCTTTTGAGTTTAATTCGATTATCTTATTTTGTCTTCCTCTATTCATCATTATCTTGGTTCTCAACTTCATGATCATCTAGAGGATTGGCGCGGCTTGTGCTTCTTGTTTTGTTTGGTAGATCTTCGTCGAATCTCACATCAATTATTTCCATAATTTTTTGTGGAGTATTTTGTTATGCTTTTTGTAACCCTTACTCTTGGATGCATATCCCAAAAATATTCCTTCATCGACTCATTACTCAGTTTAATTTTCATCATTATTTTTTATGAAACACTTTCAACCAAAGACTTCAAGTGCTTGATTGATCACGGTTTCCACATACCATAATGGTAAGGAGTCTTGTCACAATTTGGTCTTAGATGAGCTTTGTTAAGAATGTGAATGTCGGTGTCTTGCTTAACGATGGGTTTGGGGAATGTTACTTTATTGCATCATGGCTTTGGCGTCTGCACATCTTGACAGCACTCTCTGCCACTCCATTATGTTGAGGTGTACGTAAAATTGTAAACATTGTTTTATCCCATATTCATTGCACGAATTACGCAAAATCATAGTCTATAAATTCACCTCCTGCATCACGATTTGATGCATTTTATCTTGCATCTGTTTGATTTTACGCTAGTGCCTTGAATATCTCGAATTTCTACAATGCTTGATTTATATTTGAGAAATGCCACCCATCATCAATCTGGTAAGATCATCTATTATCAACATGAAATAATATTCTCCACTTGGTGCATTAGTTCTTGAAGGTCCATACGGGTCCATGTGTACAAGGCAGAAGTGGCCTACTTGTAGATAGTTGATCTTTGGTTTGGTTGATGTGGGTTTTCTTTTGATTGAGCAGGATTTACATATGTTTATTTGGAGGCTTCTTTATTACTTGACATGTCAATAGATGTTCTTACTTGGCCGATGATGTGGTCAAAGTTTAGGTGTCCCAATCTTCTATGCCATAACCATGATTCGTCAAATTTGATTGTGCAAACTTAACCTGTTAAGCTTACTACTATATAGACATTACTTTCTATTCGAACACCTCGATCTAGGTCTTTCCTATGGTGATAGACCTAACTTCACAATCTTGGGCTTTGAAAAGGACCTCCCACTGGCCTTTATCACACATTTGACGTGCTTCGCGATTTGATTTTAACTTTGTCCACAAATAGTACATCCTGAGCCTCTCCTCTTCCATTATTCGGAGAGCGTGAGCCTTTTCCTTTGATTTTCCACAACTTTGTCATTGCCGGAATGTTACATTTCAGATTTCTTTTCATCAAGGTTATAAACTTGCTTTGGTCTCAAGTCATATGCCCCCGAGCATCCACTTTCCATATTCATTAGCTTTTATGATCTTGAGCTATTGGGCAGATCATGATTGAGTTGTTTGCTTCTACTTGCATGCGAATATTTGTTTGGTAAATTTCACGAGGAGATGGACCACGAGTCTTTGAGAGGACATTTGTGATACTTGTACGATTTGATGGCGGCAAAACATTTGATTATATTTACGAATGGCTTATGTATACGAGTGAATTCTCCTTGTTCATAATTCTCCTTGAGTTTCCATACTGCTAGTCTTTGTCCATACGTTACTGCACTCCATGGCTTTATGACCCGAACCCCTTACAATAAAAACAATACCCATGGAAGTAGTATCTATCTATAGCGGATTTGTTTGAGGACAGTTTCTACTTGGGTTGTTGCATATTTTTTTATTTGGACTAGATTTGCTTTATCTTAAATTATTGCGATGTGTCCGGGTCGTAGCGGGGAGAAGCAAGTGAAACTCCTCACGGGAAGAAGAAACCTCCTTTGACATCTTCCACCCATCAGGTAAATTCATTCTTGGGGTTATATGATTCTTTTGCGGTTGATTGTATATTTCATTTCTTTTGTTGTTACTTGAGGTTTTTGTTTTTTCTGTTTGATTCATTTTATATCACGATCTTGCGATTTCAAATTCGGTGGATTCCCTCTTTTCTTTCTTCACTAGATTTTACAAAGATGATTCTATTGTTATTTTCTACCTTGGATTTTCTGGTTTCTCCTTCAAAAACTATCCTAGCCTTTATGAGAGGAGATATTTGAGCATTTAGGATTTATCCAGTTTGTTGGAGCTTGTCATTCGTGGAGTGTTCATTGATAATTCCCTTTGGCGTTTTTCTAATTTCTTTAAAGGGCATACTACTTCTTCTTCCAATTTCTCTTGCTCTTTGAATTTTATCTTTAATTTGCTTTAGTATAATGTCTTCCACCTTCTTAGCTTCTTCAAGTTCTACTTTCAACTAAATGAGGTTTTTCAATTTGGTTCTTCTTTTACATATTTCGGGAGAATGTCTTGTGGTTTTTACGCACTTTAGTTTAAGTCTTTCTATTTTTCCGGGCACTAATTAGCTCCCCCTCAAGATCTACTTCACCTTTGTATTCAAATTCCAGGGATATCTTCCTCGCAAGAACTTCCTTGGCCATCGGGAATGAATTTTGATGTTTCCACTTCATTGGGACGTTTGAGCCTCTCGGATACTGTTGTCTTGTTGGGAACATAAATATCTTCGATTAAATGTTGTTCCCTTTCGGTCTATTTAAAATTGGTTTCCCTCTTGATTCTCCATTTTCTTATGAGGAAATTTAGATGCATAGTGACCCACTCTTCCACGGTTAAAGCATTTAAATGGGTTACCTTTATCTTTTTCCCATGCCTCTATAATCTTGAAAAAATTGTCCTCTTCTTCATGAGAGTAGGAGTAAGTAAATATTTATGTTCACTTTCTCTTTGCATATCTACCTTGTAAGGTTGCCTCCCTCACATTGACTTCGCTTTTGGAAGTCTCATCTCATAAGGAATTTGCCCGGGTTTCCGAGATGGTTCTGTGGTCGGTGTTTCCCAATTAGATGTTTCTTCGCAAAGCCGAGAAACCTTAGGGTTAAACCTAGATAGTAAATACCTTAATATATTTTGTACAATTACACATTCTTTAATGGTTTCTCCTAGAGCTTTCATGTTATTCACAATTTTTTGCAACTTTTAAGAAGAAGAAAGTGGCTACATATTCTTATTCATTCATTTTATATTTTTTAAACCGGTGCTCTGTTGGCTTGCATTTTTGCCATTTCCACCTTTTTATCATTCCTCATGGATACTTTCCAATGTATCCCAAATTTCTTTGGCAGTCACAACGTGCATTACCCTTGATAAATTGGACTCACATACAGCTCAAAAGTGCATTCATAGCTTTTGCATTGGCTATGAAATTTTATGCAGCATCTTTTTCTATCGATTATCCTTTGGAGCATATCCTTCTTCCACAATAGCCCAAACATATTCCTAGAGACATTTATCTTTTTATTTTTATTTTCTAGAAACAAAGTTTGTGCCGAGTAAAAAATAGGGCTATTTGTTGAGCATCCTTCTAGACTAGCCATCTTGGGGACTTGGATCTCCTTCAGGTTGTTAAATTAATACAAAGAAAATTGTTTCGATGCCAATTTTTGAACCCTTAGTTAAAAATTTGAAGGGGGCAAGGGGGGGTAAATTAATTTAATGCATTCATGGACTTTTAAACTTATTTACATCTTCATTTCATTATCGACAATGTCTGTGGAACAACAATATTAATAAGTGAGAAACAAGTATAAATCGGATTAAATACGAAAAATCAACACATAATCATCATGCACATGAACCATGAGATATAAGTGGAAACCCATAAGGATAAAACCACATCTTATTATTGTTGTGATACGAGGCAAGCTCCAACTCCCTCTCACCTTTGATTTTCTATAGGCTCAAACCTATGGAGGCTACTACCTCAGTGCAAGCCTTTAAATTGAAAGGAAGCTCCAAATCCCATCATTACATTAGGCTACAACTAGAGGAGGCTCCTACCTCGGCCAACTACAACTAAACATCTATCAAGCTAAAACTTGATATGGAAGCATATTCCTCACACTATAATGAAAACACATGTTGATTTACCTAGATATCAGCTCTATTCTATTCCTTCTTCTTTGTTGTCCTCCAACCTTCATATCATACCTTATATCATCTACTCGGATCTATACAACTTCTCTGTCTGCTCTTTCTTCTTCTTATTCTTCCACTCTCTAACCTCCCTATGAATATGACGGTAATATCATTTATCTGGATGCCTCATGCATTGTTTTAATTCCATATGGGAATATGAAAAGAACATGTATGACTCTTTGCCTTGCACCTTCTCATTTTATTGCCCAACACATTTAGAATAATATAACGATATGTACATATTTCGGTATTAAATTGGATTTTTTGCTTTGCCTCTGAGAGACTTGCCTTTGCTTCACAGAACAATATAAAATAAATAAAACATTTACATTTACAATCAATTATTTCACTCAACCCTTTCGGTTTATAAGCTTTCTTTGCGTGTTTTCCTCTTCTTCTTGTTGTCCTCTTGTCTTTTTTGTTTTATAACTTTATTAAATTTTAAGTAAATGTTTTCAACTTCCTTTTTGATCGACTTGACCCATGTTGTTTCGTTTCAAATAGTGCTACTATATCTCCTTCTATTTCCCGACTCTACCTATTATATTTTGTTAGCCATCGGTATTTTTTACATGTTAGTGATGACTATATCTATAGGCGAGTTTTCTAGAAGCTGATTTCCTTATGTCAATATGTCATCTGAAAACCCTCCTAAAACTTTTTTGCCCTTCTACTTTTCGTTAGCCCATGTCGAAATCAAAACCTCATTATCACTATCCTAACTAAGTTCGGCCTTCTTGATGCGCTCACGGCAAAAAGGCAAATCCACATCTGTTTCAAAGGTCTCCCCTATGTTAGGAAGTGGCGCTTTAAGACATTTTACCCTTGGCAATCATCAAAAAGCCAAAAGCCTCCATACGCATGAGACCTACCATAGTGACCTCTTACTTTGCAAATTAATTTGACAAGTAGCCTAAGTCGCGCCACTCACATCCCTAGATCTCGTACTTGCATAAACCCCAATCTCGAAAGTGACTATTAGGTTTTTCACAATGTTCTATGGTTTCTACAAAAGGCGGGAAATATAATTTCATCTCATGGAGTAAATGCTTGAATTCCTGATTAAGAGGAGCAATTTGCTTCTAAATGTAACTTGAGCACGAGATATGTACGCAAAGCAAGCTACTCATCCGGACTTTACGACTCTTTCCGACGCATGAAAATCACGGTAAAAGAAAGACACCAGCATCACGATAAGCGGAAAATTGTCATGGCCCGAGAACCTCCTTCATTTACAAGCGAGAGGGTTAGGGCGCCTCCTTCATCCACAAGCGAGAGGCGGCGGCCAATGATGACTTGGAAATTGTGAATCCGGGTTGCCTTGTATTGAACGGTGAAACAATATCTCCAGGGTTTTATGAATGTGAGTGATGATCATAACGGGGATAGAGTTCGAAATATGCTAGCTCAAAAGGAAAGAGAGTACGGTATGATAAAGAGTTCATTTGAAACTTTCAAATAGTCTTGAATTATTCAAATCTAGAAAGGCATGTCTTTGGTGAAAATTCCAATCATAAGTAGCACAGCGTCACAAGATCAGAATGGAGTAGATCTTGACAAAAATGCCATTACACGAGTAGAGAAAAGAAATTTCTTGGTTTTTCAAGCCGAAGCCTCCATAGTCACGAGACTATCTTTTAGGTAATTTGTCGAGAGATGACCAAAGCGAATGATGATATTTCGGTCACCTAAGAGAGCGGGTGCGGAGAAACGGTGTCACTTTGAAACAGGACATTCTCTTGTTTCTGATGATGCATGCAAGAAGAGATGATAGTATTGATGTTTTTTAAGTAGTTCCTTACCATCACATCGGAGAAAGGCTGTGTCAAAACGGATTTGTTAAAAAACCTTGAGATACCTTACACGATGAAGAGCCTCCTCCATGTATGACGGATGGCCAAACCCATTGCGAGGTTGTTGGAAGTGATTGATCTAAAAGTGCGGTGGAAGGACCCTGAAAAGAAATTGAATAGAAGTTATTGCAGGTAAATGATAGTGTTTATGATATAAGTATTGGTTTTCATATTCAAATGAGATGTCTGTCAAAGGCGTACCTTTAGTGGAAGGGAGACGTATATTAATATATGCATGCAGTGATACCAAAAGAAGCGAGTTTCTTTAAAAGATATGGTTAAGGTACTCCACTATCACACGCCCGAAGTCTAAGGAGCTCTTTTGAGAAAAACGAGAGAAAGATATGGTATGAAGGGATCACGAAGCTAGAATATAGCACTTACAATCCAAGGATGTTATCACACAGGCGAGTTGACACCATGAACAAAAAGAGTTTTTGCCAAAGCACCCACTCATCCTGCAGCCATCGGCCAATTAAGAACCAGGGGTTTACGGAAATGAGTTTTATTAGCAGCGGCCTCAAAACCAACGAAGCACTATTGCAAAACCAATCCAAGGACATCTGCAAGATTGACCCGACTCCAGAGCAAAAAGAGGAGGCATTTGCAAGCGAGGGAACGATCAATACATTTTATCACGGGTCATTATCGACTTTGAAAACTTTGGAATCGCAGAAAAGAGAACCGTGAGACGGAGACTTTTTGAATTCCATCACCAAGAAGATATCCCCTTGTGAGCTATTGTTCATTATGTTCAAAAGGTCATTCGGCATATGATCGTTTGTTTGGATAGTTTAAAAAGAAGCACAACCTTTATTATTTAAAAGAAGCAGTGACGAATAATACTTTAACCTACGGGCGGGGAAGTTTTGAGAGAGAGGCGCCCTTATCAAATCGGAGGTCTTGATCAAGTCGAGGGTAAATTCGGCGAATTTGAGCACCCTCTTTTGTAGATGAAGGTTGAAGAAACTATCGAAGACCAAGAAATTTGTCGAACAAGTTGACAAACTTGCCTGTCCTTCAAATAACAAAGCGGTTTGTGAGCTTTCTCTTGGTGTTTTAAAAGGAAGGGTTTCTCTATCTCACGTATGTGACAGTGTTGTTGAAAACGATAGCGAAATAGTATAAAGGTTATGGAGACATGTTTTAGAGTTTAAAGGTTTGGAGTTGAAATGTCCCCAAAGGACAAAGTGGAAAAAATCACCCTTTGAAACAAGCGTGTACAAAAGGTCATGCATTTTAAATTTCTTTGTTTTCATAAAGAAATTCGGTCCATTGATTAGACAATCCAAAAGCCTCAAAAACTTTCAAAATCATGCAGATTATGAGTTCGGTTCATGAAATCTTTGAGGGTTAAAAAGGATTAAAAAGTTGCTTGAAAATTTCACAAAAAAGGCTAAACCAAAATTCCGCTTCACATTTCAAAAGAAGGTGGCCAGGTTGAAAAGGTTTGAAATGACATAAGAGATGTAAGGTCGGGAAATCGTCATTTTCAAAGCTGAAGGCAAAACCCCTTGCCTCCCTAGCACAAGCGGTTACGGTCGGTTTACGGCCCCGAACAGTTTATTAGTAGACGACCTTCAATTTTTGCGCGACGCGCTGAGGGAGGATTTACACGAACCGCTTTGTTAGCGCGATGCGCACAGTACGGTGGCGCGACGCGCTGTCGAACCGCGGAGCCACCAAACCCGGCGAGCCAATGAGACATTCTCTTGCGCGACGTCTTGTCTTCAAAGTCTTCGCGCGAGTTTAGAAGGCTCGGTGCTATTCCGGTACGAGGATTTTTGCATCAAGTTAAAGGTATGCTATATGTTTTTCACCCCGGTTCCAAAATTACAAAGTACTACAAGGTTTAAAGAGCCATCAAGTTTGTAGAAACGAGGTTTGAATGTGATGTAAAGGATAGGGATAAACGGAGGGTGTGATGTTTTGATTCAAGGAACGCACAAATTTCACTATTAAAGCTATTGCAATTTTCCACCACTCCCATTCAAAAATTTCAAAACCTTGTCATTATAGTTGAAAAACGGTGTTTCTGCGGTGGTCTAAGGAGAAATGTTAGATTTTTGATGAAATGCGGCTTGTGTCATCTAGAACACCTACGGGTAAAGGGTTGGTGTTAAGACTAAAGAGAGCGACTTTGTTTAAGTCTTCAAAACATCAAAAGGCGGAGGTTTTACGGTTTGAAGGTATGAGAGAAAGTTTTTGTTGTGAGACAAGGTTTAGGTGCGAAGAGAAACTTTCCACCACTTTGTCCTCAAACGAGTTCCACATTATTAAAAAACGACAGATCTGCAACCGGTAAAAGGGATTTTGACATATTTTGTTTTGAAAGGAGAACTCAAATAGCTTTTGCCAAAAGCGCATAGTCTTCTAAAAAACTACGTCATTTTACTCAGTGTGTATTGACGGTCTAAGCACTATGTATGGTGGTTTGCAAGGGATGCAAGGTTAGTGGTGTTGACACACTTATACGGGGCAAAGTTTTTTTATGATTGCAAAAGTTACCATGGAAAGGGGTAAGAGGTATTGAGTGGCATTTTAAAACTCACGAGAACGGGGTAATAAAAACGCTTCTCCTGACAAACTCCTTCTAGCAATGTTTCTCTTCTTCACTACATTATTTTTTCATGCGAGATTTTGTTGACGAGAGTTTTCCAAAGATGGAACGAGGACACTTCTGAAGGCGGAGTTTTTTGATGGGAATTTAACATTGGAGACATGAGAGATATTCTAAGAGGTGGTAGGGCCACTTTACGGAAGCCGGGGGTTTTAATATTTGAGTTTTGTCTTGGAGACACAAATGCAAGTCTTGATTGGCCTCTAACAAATCCACAAGGAAAAGTGATTTTTCAAAAGCGTGCACGGGGAATCTGGGAAGGTTTGTCTCATCTTCTTGATGGTGTCCTGCGGGAATATGCCTGGCTGAGGTACCTCGAAGGTGAAGGGCTGGTTTATGGACGAGAGTTTGTTTATTCAAAGAAACACTTGTTGCAAACCCTCCACCTCACATTTTTCTGCGTCCAAGCAACATATTGCCACGGTTTCAATCCCGAAGAGGCATTTTACATACGGTGAAGGCGGTTTGCCTCTTCCAAAGCTTGTTCAAGTCGGAATGCCTCCAAAGCAAGACCACGGGAGCGGTCCACATAAGAGATATGAGCCTATCTCCACGGAAGAAATCAATGCTCACCCATCTGTGCTTTTCAATTTCCATAAGTAGAGTTTTGCCTTGATTTTGCCAAAAGATAGAAGAAGTCAAGAGTTTTTCGCCATTAACACACTTGTGCACACGAGATTCAAACAAAAACACTTCCAAGTGGCGGATCTTGATTTTCAAATTTCTCCAAGGTATGTGTCCAAGGCTACAAGATCCCGTATCACGAGCGAAAAGTGGTTTAAACAAGCTCATCTTGATTTAAGAGGATTACAAACCTTTCATCAAGCATGAACATAGAGGAGTATCTTTGCTTATCTTCCCTTTTTCATATCTCGCTTCAGCGGGTTATATAAACATGAAAGCCATAATGAAATATTTCACTTGTGAAGGAAGGTTTAATCGAATTTATGCCTACCATGTCCCAGCTTCTTTGATGCATTTTACGAAGCCGGGCAACTAAACCTTCCTTACTTTTTGTCCCGAGAGCATAGAAAATGGCATCATCCCGAAAAGAAGGCTCCACCTCGTAGTCCTTCTCTCTTTCATCATTCCTTGATCAGATTATCTTCATGCACCACAGCTAGAAAAGAAAGAGGTTTCATAGGATCTATTCATCGACCATTCGATTTGCCATGTCCTCGTGTTCATATGTCCTGTTCAAACTGTCCATCGCCGGTGCCTTTGTCTAGTAGGCCTACACCTGAAAACTCGAGAATGACCTGCGGGCGGACAAGTCGGCGGCAAGAGAAGGAGAGGGCGGTGAAAAGAAGGAAGAAGGAGAGGGCGATGGTGCCTGGCATGACGAATATTGAAGAACAACGGCGGTCTGAGGATGAGGAACCCGGCGGCGGTTGGACATTGGTACGGGCCCAACATATACGAGGATGAGAAACGAGACGACGGTTGAGGAGAAGCGACAAGTTGGGCGAGAAATTGAAACACCTTTTGAGCCACGGCGGACAAGATATTGAGGAAGAAACAATAAGCTAAATCTTGCCACCTTAACGGTGACCAAGATTGTTCCTAGCAAGAAATTGCCCAAAAAGACATCTTCTATCATGCGGAGGAAAAGCGCCGGATTAGCTTTCAAGGCAAAAGTAAAATTGGAGAAAATACAAAGCATGGAAGTGAATTAGCTATTATACCTATCCAAAGCGATGATAGTGACAATGAAGCCCCGCATCCTTGAAAACTCACTGATGAGAGGGAAAAACGAGGTATTACGGGATCTGTAAAGGGCGAGGAATTTCAACCACTTCTTGGAGGTTGAAAACAAACGGATGGATTTCGTTGACTATTCATGGGGGCAAGGGCAATTAAGTATAAGAAAGAGGCGAGAAGGGCGCAAGCAAATTGAAGAGCCATCATTGGTGAGTTTGATGATGAAGAGGAGAGAGAGAGACCGGCCCTGGCGGAAGGGCCTAGGACCATCGGGCTTAAGCCTTGGAAAACGAGAGCGAGAAGAGGTATAAGCCCATTTCCAAGCCTTTCCTCTCACGCCCTCCTTGAAGCGGAAATTGAGGAAAACAAAGAAGCATGGCTTGAGAGAGTATCAAGCATTTGGAAATGAAGCTTGAGAGGCGAAACGGAGGATCTTGAGCTACGAAGACAAAAGGAATCTTCACTTTCGAAGCCTAAATCGGTTTCCGGGCGAAAATTAAAGGTAGCACAAGAGAAATTGAAGAAGTTGAAGGGGAAGCGCCTAGCACGGAAGGAAGGAGAAAAGCATATCGGCCCTTGATAGTATTTTTGCCTCGGCTTCGGAGCATGTTGCTATGGACCCTTGAGGGTCATGCATGCCAATTTGGGCCTTGTTCGACAACTTTTTGTTTGGCATTTTTGGGTTTTGGTGAAGGGCATGTCATAATTTCGCCATTTCGGTTTGAGGAATTGTCAAGGAGGAGGATGACACCGTTAGATGATATAATTCTATGAGTAGGTCTCCAACGATTTCGGGGCATTTGAAGTCAGTTCCCCCTCAAATTGGCGAAAAACACCCTCATTTGCACGTTACACCCGCCATATCAGCGGTGCATATTTTAAGGTTTTTGCACACGGATACAGGTTTTGGATGACTTCCGGACCTCGGATTGAGTTGGTTCTAGTTGCGCCGGAAGATAGACACGAGCTTTCAACGAGCTATCACTTGAGCCTCGTTTTGACATCGGGAAGGCTGCCATTTGCATCCGGCAAGTCGGGGACCTTTTTCGGGCATAAATATGAAGTATTTTTGTAATTTTTGAACCTAAAAATGCTTTTCCCAAATGTGCGTTAAAGCTATTTTATCCTTGGGAAATGATGTAAAGGCAATATGATTCTGTTTTGTGATTTTTTAGATATTTTATAGGATATTTTTGTGCCTTGGAAAACATGAAAACTCTGGACAAATAGATATTTTGACTTGGCCAATGGGATAGCTAGTTGCTCCATGAGGTTTTCCTCCCTCTAGCCTATTTATTCCATGGTTTCATTGTAAATCGGAGAGGCCGAACTTGAGAAGAAATAATACATTGGTCATATGAGCTTTGAAGAATACACTTGGTTTGGTGTTTTAAAATTGCCCTCTTGGATGCTTTTGAGGAATGATGAAGGATTGTTGATGGATTCCTTGAGCATTGGTAGAATGGTATAGTGTTTCTTGATATGTTTTTGTCTTCTAGTTTTCATTCATAATACATATTTCTTGCTTGCTATAGATCGGTAGAGATTGAATATGCCCTTGGAGGCACCTCAAATTCTGAATCTTCATAGCTTGATGTTTTCTTCTTCCTTAGTCATGCTAAAGAATTCTTCTTGCCTTTAGTAACTTAAGGATAATGTTTGTGTTATTTATTTACAAGTTCTATGCATGTTGAGTAGGATGTATGGTGTGCCCTGCCTACCTATAAGTTGTCCATAGTTACGTCCATAAAAATTTCTCTTTGAAGCGATTTGTTGATCATCTTGTTGAACCAAGGAGAGCTGGTCACGATCTAGCCCTTTGCCTAAAACTATGAAAGATTTTTTGTCAAAGTGCCCAATGACAGAGACTATGTTTAGGCGTTAGACGTAGTTTATGAGTTGTGACAGTTTGTCTTATGTGTTTTCCCCAAAGTACGATAGCCATTTCTTGAGTTAAGAAGTTATTTATACCTCTGTGTATGGGTGGAATGTTTGAATTTCCAATGTTTTAAATAGCTCATAGTTACATTTAGCAGCTGTGCTTGCTATAACATTTTTATGTCTGCTATCAACTAGTTACACTTGAAATCCCTTGTCTTTCTAGAAACTTGTTGTCCATTTAATCCATTTGCCCAAAGATCCCTTCTACGAGTAGATCAAATCGACCCTACATGACTTTACATCATCACCTCATAGCTTCCTTGACACATTTGACCCATAGCCCAATTTATCTACATCTTGTTATCCAGTTTATGTATTTGATCGGTTTCATCCCTCACAAACTTAGCTAAAGCATTCATAGTGCCTGAATACCGCAAGTAAACACACGAGACATCCTTTACACATATAGAGAGCCCTCTACGAGTCCCGAGAAAATGGGTCCTTGGGCTCCAAAGCTTGGTTTGATGTTACATCGTCATTTGGCTAGCCAATCGCGAATCACGGGACCACAACATAATGGCGATCACGGTGGGACTACGAAGTAACAAAAACTTAGTTTCCCTCATCTTTAGAGACTTTTTAAGAATACTATCGATTGACTTATCCCCTTGCTCACTAACATAGTGACACTCACCAATAGGACAGCAGGTTAGTGACAATCTAAGTACACCTTAGTAACTCTGAAGTCTCAATCAAGCTTAGTAAACTTAGATATTATGCGAAGGGTAGAAAATAGCTCTTTCACCATCTTAGCAAAATGATGAGTCGGTTATGAAAACTCTTCCAAACCTTGTAGGCACATAAAAACTCAAAAACCCCAAAACCTCCCTTAGATTGGTTTTTGTCGGTATTGGTGGTGGACCATACACATATACCTCAAAACAACTAAAAATCCACTGGCGACTCCACTAGCCTCCGGTAGGCCTTACTACCTTGCTAAATTTTAGAATTCCCATCCAGGATTTAGCCACCTCATGGCCACACTAACATAATGGCGATCACGGTGGGACTTATTGAGTACATGGCCAGTCGCGAACTCTTATAGACACTTTAGTCCTTCAATCCTAGATTGAATATGGACCATTTAGAATCATTTAGTGTAAACTCTACCATTTCACCATCTTAGCAAAGTGATGAATCGGTTTATATATCTTACATCCTAAATTTTGCATGAAACTCATAAAGAACCACAAAAGCATCATGGATCTGGTTTGACATTATTGGTGGTGGACCATACAAGTATACCTGTTGACAATGATCCACACAGCGACTCCACTAACTTCTAGTAAAAAATTACTTTTTCAAAACTCAGGGCTACTATACGATAGACCTATCCATCGCTCACTAACATAGCGAGAGATGGTGGGATACTAGTACATAATAGTCTGTAAAATCTTATAGACTTTTTTGGTCCTTTAGATACCATGAACAATGATCCATGAATACATTTTTAGAGTAAACTCTTTTTGTTCTCATCACCCTAGCAAAGTGTTGAAGCAAGTCTAGAGATGCTTTAACAAACCATAGGGTTGCGCATAAAACTAAGAAAATACAAAAACATTCTCGGATTAGTTGCTGGTGGTGGACCATAGCTATCTTCACCATGACAACCCGAGTTCCACACAGCGACTCCACTAATCCATCCCTTTTATTTTGACCATCCTTCACCTTAGTAAGCTTTAGAAAAACCATTCATCTAGAACATTCACAATACCATTCTCTCTAAACTGCGGATCTAAAGTACGGCTTCCTTTGAAAATTAATACCGGGACTCAACTCTTCAGACCAAATCCCTATCGTAGTAGATGACCCGAGAAGATTACGCAGCAAGCTTAGAAGCGACCATCTAGCTCTTGGTAGATCATCAAGTAGAGCAAGATACGGCACCTAAACATCGCACTATCCTACTAGATTCACCTTTTGAATTAGAGTCATCACAAACTCTTCCCAAAAGCAAATCATATAGTAAGATAAAATTTGACGATCTTGAACCGTAGACCCACCACGAGAGTCCTATCGACTTCACCACCACTCCTCACGGTTCCGACTTCTATATCGGTTTGGCTCCTATCATCCCGGATCTTGCTCAAAACCGGATCACTGGTCCAAGTTCATCCGCCACACACTGGTGTGCAAACCACTGTGTTAAGCCTTCACTTCAAGCCTGCTGGTCTCTGCTCTGTACATCATCCTTAATCCAGTCTTGCAGGCTGGTCATATGCACCTTTGGTGTTGCCACCGCCTTTAGCTCCTCTCCCAAACAAATATCAAGACAAATCCCACACTTCTACTTTTGGAAGACACCACCACACCTCCAACGGCATATAGATGGAATCAGTGCTTATGAATACCTAGAGGTACAAGACGAGGCTGTCGGAGATGAGAATATTCGCCCCGAAGTCTTGGTGGTGAACCCAAAGCATGGTTGAAAGCAGCTCATGAACCGGTATCGTGATATCCCCGAACTACATCAAGTTTTCGAGAAATAGGTGGGAAATCCGAAGAAACCCCATTCAAATCACGCCGAATGTAACCAATCTAAAACGGGAAAATGGGGAAAATTGTCCAAGACACTATCTTAGGTTCAACGGTGTATATAACTCCTCCACCTCATTTCAAACCTCCTTGGTTTAGCTTTGGCAAAATTTCCCAGGGGTTTGATCCCGGACATGACATATCATCGAGAGACAAAGGATCCCCCTACCTTAGAGGAAATGCAACAAATAGCTATAAACGGATATGACTTAAGCTGAAAAAAGAGCTAGAACTAGATCGAGAAGAAAAGTCACCTATAGAGATGAGGTCTCACTTCATCACCTTCCTTAGATCCCAGAATAGATGACTTAGTCAAATCCATGGCTAAAATGTGGGGAGAGAGGATAAACTAGCTCCTATTAGGGACAACTTGACCAAACCCTCCAATAAGAAACCGAAACCAAAACTTTAGGAGAGAACGGCCCAAAAGCAGACCAAAGGAAAAATGACAGCCAGTTAGGCCACCATTCAATGAAAACTATGTGAAGAGGATGATAGAGATACAAAACCTCTTGATGAACATCATTTTAAACCTCATAGAGATCTGACAATGAGAGTGAGGTGTACCTCACCAAAGAAGAACAAGCGTTTTTTTCTCCTGATCAGGATGAAACCAACTATGAAGACCCCGATGACCCCACCATAGAGTTTCAAAATGCTATTGTAGAAGCCCACAGGCAATATGACCTTATAAGCAAAAGAAACCAAGATAATGTCAAGAAAAGTAACTCTGATACTGCTAAAGATCCAGATACCATCCTCAAGAAAGCATCAAGCAGTGACAAAATCAAGGTTGAGAAGACTGACCAAAGCAAAGCTAAAGTTATCCAAACTAGTCCTCTCTCAGATACTCCTGGTACTTCTGCAAAAGTCACCGAAACAACTATGGCAAACAAAATCCCTAAACAAGGTCAACGAACTCAGAACATAGAGAAGGTCGTGGCTGAAAAAACCGAAACAAACATATCTAAACTTCAACTACCTTTCAGCTTTGAAGGCGAAATCGCCAAGATTAAGATCACCATGCCTCTTACTGAACTCATTGCCCAAAACCCTTATAAATCCCAAGTACTAAAGGTCTTAAATCTAGGGAATGATGCAAATACTGTAAATCTGACTGATGACATTCCTGAAGTATTGTTTGGTCCAAAGGTAGAGGGAAAATTCCAAGAAGGAGCTACTCTTCCATTTTACATTAGCCTAAACATCCACGACCAAATCCTCCACAATGCCATGCTAGACTCCGACGCCTCGCATAATCTTATGCCGAAGGTAGTAATGGAAAGACTAGGCCTGGAAATCACAAGACCATACAAAGACTTGTATTCATTTGATTCAAGTAGAGTCAAATGCCTGGGTTTGATCAAAGACCTTTGTTTTATTCTGGCCCAAATACTTGCGAAACATCTAATCATGGATATAGTAGTGGCAGACATCCCTCCCAAGTACGGGATGCTTCTATCCAGATCTTGGGGAGCCAAACTCCAAGGGAATATTCAACTGGACATGTCATACGCCACCATTCCTGTGTTTGGCCAAACCAGAATACTCTACCGAGAATCACACATGAAATACATGATTAGCAGTCAAGATAGGCCAGACAACATTCCAATGTGTTCCTTGCGTTCCGACCTGAACTCTTTCATTATGCATATTGATGAAAACATGGAGGAAGAGTCAGAGGAAACTGATGTAGACTTAGATCCACCACATCAGCTGTCCCTGGTACCTTATGATGAACTAGACACTCAAAACTACCATGATCATGAACAGTTGTGTCTTGAGGAAAGTAAGTTTTCCTTTTCTGAAGTAGGATTAGAACAAGAAGCACAAACTCTTATGTACTATCAAGCAAATTGCTCTAGTTTTAGTCAAACACCAGCAGTGACTTGTGGAAACTTCTTCCGGGTAAAGGCTTTATAAGACCTACACATCATAAACCTATTTGGAACCCGGGAGCAAGGGAGTTTAATGTTTCTACCATACCTCAAAGATTTACCATCATGTGACCCTCCTACTGCAAATGAAACTTTGACCATAACCTCAGCAGCTCAACATCTTGAAAAAATGCCAGATAAACTTCTTATGAGCAAAGATGACAGTTGCAATCCCAGCATACCTGAACTACTGAAATTGGCTCATATTCTGTCTTTTCATGAAGAACTTAGAAATGCTAAAATCAGAAATCTCATGCAGAATACCAATTTTTACAGAAAAAACAAGGGAAATTACTGTGTCACTACCTTCCCCTCAAAGAACAGTTTTGACAAGAGAAAACACAACAATCTGAAACAAAATGAAATAATCAGGGATAAAATAGTTGGTCATAGAGTCTGCTTTGATTTTAGGAATAATACTGCATATCCCTATAACAGAGATTATGTTTTTTCTACTCAAAACCATGATTTACCAATTAAAGGTGCTTTTAATCATGTATGTTTGCAAGATGATGTTTCAGGTCATGGTCATAAGATTCCCTTGCAGAATAGACAGCTTAAATATTTTTTCAAGTTTGCGGGAGGTAGATCAGATTTCAAGTTCAAAATTGCAAAACCACCTAATATCAGAAATCTGTTCATGAAGGCCATGTTCCCAGTTTTAAATTTCTGCATTTTTGCATACCTTGATGATGTCATTATCTATTTTAAGAATGACGAAGAATACATGCATTACTTGAGGAAAGCACACAGTAAGGAAAGGAGTGGAAATCAGATATTCAGAGAGGTGCAAAGGGAAGATACTGGGCTGTTCAGAGATTCTTGCATGAATCCTTATGTCATGCTAGAGAGAGAGAATTTCCCAAATTTTTCTTTTCAAGAGTTAAGTGGGCCAAGGGTGAGAGGAGATCCTTACGAGGATAAGATGCTTAAATTCCGTCATTTCCAAGATTTTTGAGTTTGGAACACTTTCAGTCATTGTACATACCATTGTTTGAAATATTGAAAAAATAGAAAAGTCAAAAACAGTAAAAGATAGGAAAGTCAAAAACAGTAAAAACAGAAAAGAGGGCAAGTGAAGATAGGACAAAGGCCCCATGTTTCAAAAAAATAGTCCTTCGGAAAGCGAGCAAGCCTAAATGCCGCTACTAGTACTTCAATGTCTTGTTCAGCTATCTAGCCTAATCATAGCTGAGCATGTTTAAATTTATTTGTTGATAAGTTAGTGAGTGCAAAGATAGTCAACATTGTGTAAGATTGACTTATCACAGAGCTTAGATTAGGGAGAGATTCTGGTTCCACATGCCTAAAACAGAACCAAAGAGAGAAGCGAGGGATAAAAAACACATTGTACATCTTAACCCCGCTTGTCTAGTTTCCTTTGTTGCAGAATAACATTTGTGTGTGGCTTGTCTTTTATACCGCAAATGCATGACAAATCAGACTGCCTAATCCTGATTTGATCATTTTTGAATTTCATGTTGTAGATTAGAGAATGAAATCCTGTCAAACTGCTTAATCTTGACAGTCGATCTAGTTTTAGGTAGAGAAATGAAGGAGTTCATCAGTTTAATCTGAACTCCCGGCAGATATAAGAGTAGAAATAGATAGGTTCATTTTTGCAAAAAGAAAAATATGCATTGTCAAAAGGCTGCTAGTTCAAATGCGCCAAAGAGAAGAAAAAATGTTAGGAAAGATAGTGGGGTAGGTAGAGGTATCATTGATGTTAACCATGCTGTCACTTTTCAGAAATAACATCAAAGAAGGGTAAATTTTTGCGCCAATGGATAAGGCACTGGTCTTCATAAGCCAAAGATCTGAATTCTGGACACCTCCTGACGAGGAGCTGCCCTCCCCAAATGGAGCCACTGTTAGCCATCAGTATTTTTTACATGTTAGTGATGACTATATCTATAGCTGAGTTTTCTAGAAACTGATTTCCTTATGTCAATATGTCATCCAGAAAACCCTCCTAAAACTTTTTTCACCCTTCTACCTTTTCAGTTCGCCCATGTCGAAATCAAAACCTCATATCACAATCCTATCTAGCTTCAGCCTTATTGGTCTGCCCATCAGCTTTAAAAGGCAAATCCACATCTGTTTCAAAAAGTCTCCCCTATGTTAGGAAGTGGCGCTTTAAGACATTTCACCCTTGGCAATCATCAAAAAGCCAAAAAGCCTCCATCTGCAACAGACCTACCATGACTGACCTCTTACTTTGCAAATGAAATTGACAAACAGCCCTAAGTCGCGCCACTCATATCCCCTAGATCTCAGCACTGCATAAACCCCAATCTCAAGCTGACTATTAGGTTTTTCACAGCGTTCTATGGTTTCTACAAAGGCAGGAAATATAATTTCATCTCATGGAGTAAATGCTTAAATTTACAGTTAGAGGAACAGCTGCTTCTAAATGTAACTTGCGCCTGAGATATGTCTGCAAAACAGAAAGCTACTCATCCAGACTTTACAGCTCTTTCCAGCATGAAAATCACAGTAAGAAAGGGACACCACTGTCTCAGCAAACTGGTAAATTGTCAAGGCCCAGAACCTCCTTCGTTTACAAGCAGAGGGTTAGGGCGCCTCCTTCATCCACAAGCAAAGGGCGCTGGCCAATATTGACTTGGAAGATTGCAAAAGTCCAGGTTTGCTTTGTATTGAACAGTGAAACAATATCTCCAGGTTTTATGAATTTGAGCGATGGTCATAACAGGAAAAGAGTTTGAAATATGCTAGCTCAAAGGTAAAAAGAGTCTGGTCTGATAAAGGAAGTCATCTGAAGCTTTCAAATCATGTGAATTGTTGAAATTTAGAAAAGCATATCATCAGCAAACATTCCAATCTTAAGCAGCCTATTTTCCATAAGATCAAATTGAGTAGATGCTGACAAAAATGCCATTACACAGGCAGAAAGAAAGTTCTTGGTTTTTCAAAAGGCACTGACCTCCATAGTCACAGAAACTATTTGTCAAGTAATCTGTCATGAGATGACCAAACCAAATGATGATATTTCAGTCACCCTCAGAGCTGTGCAGGGAGACAGTGTCACTTTGGCTAGGGTTTCTTCTGAAACACAGTGATGATTGCAAGTAGAGATGCTAATATTGATGTTTTTCAAGTGGTTTGCTTACCATCACATTCAGAGAAAGGCTGTGTCAGACAGATTTGTCAAAAACCTTCAGATACCTTACCTGATGAAGAGCCTCCTCCATGTATGAGCAGATGGCCAAAGCCATTACAGGTTGTTGAAAACTGATTGGTCTAAAAGCGCAATGAAAGGATACAAAGAAATTAAGTAGAAGTCATTGCACAGGTAGATGATAGTGTTTATGATACAAAGGTATTGGTTTTCCTATTTCATATGAAAATGTCTTTCAAAATATACATCAGGGTGGACAGGAAATGTTATGAATAGGTATGCCATTGATACCAAAGAGGGGCAGTTTCCTTAAGGGAAAGGATCAAAAAACAATCCAATATCACATGCCAAAAGTCCAAAGGAGCGCTTCTCAAGAAATGGTGTTCAAGGTTTTCAAATGATTCTGGTGCATTCTGAATGGTTTTTCCTTGTTAAAAATCACCAAGAAGGTAAAACAGTGAACGTAGTCTAGTTATGAAATAGTTCTATTTACAAAAAGGGTCAACACACTGGTCAAAGCAAAATGGTGACTGTGTGTCAAAGAGCTCTGTTTTTCCTGTTTTACAAGCTTATCTTTCAGATGGACAAGGTGAATAAGTATATCAGTTATGTATAGACAAAGAAGCTGTTTTCATGGACAGTCAGTGATTATGGATAGTTTTCCAGTATTCAATAAATAGTGGCAGAGATAGTATAAAGGTTATGGAGGCATTTTTCAGAGTTTAAAAATTTGGTGTTGAAATGTCCCCCAAAGGACAAAACTGGAGAAAAATCATCCTATGAAACAACTGTTTACAAAACAGAGTTCTGACTCTAAGTTTCTTTTGTTTTCATAAAGGAGTTGGTCCATTGATTAGACAATCCAAAGGCATCGAAAACCTTCAAATGCATGCACAGGTTATGAGCTCAGTTTCGCGAATGCACCAAGGGGTTAAAAGCATTAAAAGACTTTGAAAATTTCGCAAAAAGGCCAAACCAAAATTCCGCTTCACATTTCAAATGAAGGTGACCGTTGAAAAGGTTTGAAATGACATAAGAGATGTAAGGTCGAGGGAAATCGTTTCATTTTCAAAACTGAAGGCAAAACCCCGTGCCTCCCTAGCACCAAAGCAAAGTTTCGGGTCAGTTTGCAGAGCTGAACGCCGTTTATTGGCCGAGCGACGTGCCTGCATTATTGCGCGACGCGCCTGGGCGACGATTTACACGGGCCGCCTTTGTTAGCACGACGCGCCTGTACAGTGGCGCGACGCGCCTGTACAGGTCGCCTGACCACCCGACAGGCCGACCCGACAGGTGTTTTGTGCGCGACGTTAAATCTTGAAAGAGTGCCGAGCAGGATGAATGGCCTCCAGAGCTGATCCAACTCTCCTCCAAGGTTGTTTTCAACGATTTCAAGAGGTATTTCGAAACTTCATCCACATTTCCGAGATTGATAAATGATAAAGGTCATTTTTTTGCATGGGAATGTACGTTGAAACAGCATGCATGGTTGAAGTTTTTCTCCCCAAAGATAACTGACTTTCCACATTGAAAAAGCCCTTGATTATTGTGGAAAAGAGCAAACTATTACGGCCTTTGCTCAAAGCTTTTGAAGATGTCCTAAAATCTGCCACCTCTGTTTTAAATATGAAATTGCCTATATACTCACACCAAGATTGAAACTTAGTGATCCTGTTGAAACAAAGTGACATATATAGAGAAAAAGTGAGGATTAATAGAGGAGAGAAGTTTCTTGATCAGGCAGAGGTTTACAGTTTCAAGCTGCAGAGAAAGTTTTTGTTGTAGAGAGACAGGGTTTTAGTCTTAAAAAGAGACTTTTCACACAGTCCTCCAGACATTGCCACATTATCAAAACAGTGAAGTGCACTCAGTAAGAGGGGTTTTGACATTCTTTTTGTTTGAAAAAGAAAACTCACACATTTTCTGCCTGAAAGCTTGATAGTCTTCTAAAGCTCTGTCATTTTACTCCAGTCCTGTGTTTTTACTGTCTAGACATATTTATGATGGTTTGTAATAGATGCAAGATGAGTGGAAAGTTGGCACACTTATACAAGGCAGAGTTGTAAATGACTGGAATTCTCCTTGAACAAGAAGTAAGGTGTATTGGTTGACATCTAAAGGTTTCAAGAACAGGGTAATCAAAGCACTTCTCACAGCAAGCTCCTTCTAGCAATCTGCCCCTCTTTTTCACTACTGTGAATTTGTTGACAGAGATTTTCCAAAGGTGAACAGGACACTGGAGGGCAGGGTTGTTTGATGGGAATTTAACTTTGAGACAGAGATATAAATGTGGTGGTTAATCTCTTAAATTCACAAGTAAAGAGTGTTTTTCCTAAAACACTGTGCACTGATATTTCACCTAACCTATGTCTGCCCTTCTTTTCACTATATTGTATCATTTTGAAGAGTTGTTGACAGAGATATTCTAAGGGTGAGTAGGGCCACTTTATAAAGGACAGGTTGTTGATGATTGAATTTTACATTGAAGACAAAGATGTAGGTATGTTGATTGACCTCTGACAAACTCACCAGGAAAAGTGATTCCTCAACACTATGCACAGGAAACTTACACAGCAGTTTGACTCCTCTTTGCTATACAGTACCCTATTGAGAATTTTGCCTGGCTAAGGTACATTTAAAGGTGAAAGGCTGGTTTTAAAGAGAGCAGAGGTTGTGAATTCAAAGACACTTGTTGCAGATCCTCCACCTCACATTGTTTCTCTGTCCAAACAGCATATTGACACAGTTTCAATCCAGAAGGGCGTTTTACATACAGTGAAGGCAGTTTGCCTCTTTCAAAGCTTTTTCAGGTCAGAATGCCTCCAAGGCAAGACCACAGGAGCGGTCCACATAAGAGATATGAGCCTATCTCTACAGAAGAGAACAATGCTCATCCATCTGTGCTTTTCAATTTCCATGAAGTAGGCTGCCTTGATTTTTGCCAGAAGATAGATGAAGTCAAGAGTTTTTCGCCATTAACACACTTGTGCGCTCTGAGATTAAAACAAAAACACTTCCAAGTGGCGGATCTTGATTTCAAAATTTCTCCAAGGTATGTGTCCAAGGCTACCAAGATCCCGTATCATGGTGAAAAGTGGTTTAAACAAGCTCATCTTGATTTAGAGGATTACAAACCTTTCATCAAGCCTGAACATAGGGAAACTATCACTGCTATTTTCCCTTTTTCCTATCTTCTTGACAGCTATGCTCCACTGATGAAAGCCATAATGAGATATTTCACTTGTGAAGGGAGGTTTAATCGAATTTATGCCTACCATGTCCGCTTGTTGATGCATTTTACCAGAAGCAGGCAACTAAACCTTCCGTACTTTTTGTCCAAGAGCATAGAGAAAATGGCATCTACTGTCCAAAAGAAGGCTCCACCTCAGCAAATCCCTTCTCTCTTTCATCATTCCTTGATCAAGATTATCTTCTTACACCAACTAGAGAAGAAAGAGGTGCCATGGGACTTATTCATCAGCCATCCAGACTTCTCTACTGTCCCTCCTGTTCATGTGTCTCCTACTCAGCCTGTCCATCGCCCAGTGCCTTTGTCTAGTAGGCCTACACCTAGAAAACTCAGAATGACTACTGGGCAGCCAAGTCAACAGGGAGAAGGAGAGGGAAGTGAACAACAGGGAGAAGGAGAAGGGAGTGAACAGCAGCAGTTGGATGTTGAGGAACAACAGCAGTTGGATGTTGAGGAACACAACAGCAGTTGGATGTTGAGGAACAGCAGCAGATACAGGATGAGGGACAACAGCAGACAGCAGTTGAGGAGCAGCAAGTTGGGCAGGAAATTGAAACACCTTTTGAGCCACAAACTGGACAAGATATTGAGGAAGAACAGCAAGCTAAAGCTGCCACCTTAACAGTGACAAAGATTGTTCCCAGCAAGAGGAAATTTCCCAAAAAGACACCTTCTAGCTTGCCAAGGAGGAAAAGCGCCAGATTGGCTTTCAAAGGCAAAAGCATAGTTGGAGAAAGTGCCAAGCATGGAGGTGAATTAGCTGTCATCCCTATCCCAAGCGATGACAGTGATGATGAGGCCCGCATCCTTGAAAACCTCCTCATTCACAAAGAGGGGAAAATTGAGGTATTACAGGAAGATCTTCAAAGGGCGAGGAATTTCAACCACTTCTTGGAAGTTGAAAACAAGCAGATGAAGTTTCATGCAGCTATTCATGAGGCAAGGGCAATTAAGTATAAGAAAGAGGCAGAAAGGGCGCAAGCAAGAATTGAAGAGCTCATTGGTGAGTTTGATGATGAAGAGGAGGAAGACCAGCCTAGGCGGAAGAGGCCTAGGACCATCGGGCTTAAAAGAGCCTTGGAAAAGCAGAGAGCAGAAGAACAAGCCCATTTCCAAGCCTTTCCTCTCACTGCACTCCTTGAGCAGGAAATTGAGGAAAACAAAGAAGCATGGCTTGAGAGAGCTAACAAGCATTTGGAAATGAAGCTTGAGAAGGCGAACAGGGATCTTGAGCTACAAAGAAAGAGGACTCTTCACTTTCAAAAGCTAAATCAGTTTGCCAGGCGAAAATTAAAGGTAGCACAAGAGAAATTGAAGAAGTTGAAGGAGAAGCGCCTAGCACGGAAGGAAGGGAAAAGAATATCAGCCCTTGATATTTTGGCCTCAGCTTCGGAGCACATTGCTATGGACCCTTGAGGGTCATGCATGCCAATTTTGGGCCTTGTTCGACAACTTGTTGTTTTTTGGCATTTTTTGGGTTTTTGGTCGAAAACTCATAATTTCGCCATTTCAGTTTGAGGAATTGTCAAGGGAGGAGGATGACACCGATAGATGCTATAATTTTATGAGCAGGTCTCCAGCGATTTTCAGGGCATTTGGAGATCATTCGCCCCCTCAAATTGGCGAAAAACACCCTCATTTTGCACGTTCTGCCCGCCATATCAGCAGTCTGCTATTTTCTGGGTTTTTTCACACAGGTACAGTTTTGGATGACTTCCGGACCTCGGATTGAGTTGGTTCCAGTTGTGCCGGAAAGTAGACACAGAGAGCTTTCCAGCCAGCCCTCATGAGCCTCATTTTGACATCGGGAAGGCTGCCTATTGCATCCAGCAAGTCAGGGGACCTTTTTCAGGCATAAATATGAAGTATTTTTGTAATTTTTGAACTTCAAAAATCTGCTTTTCCCAAATGTGCGTTAAGCTATTTTTATCATTGGGAAATGATGTAAAGTCAATATAATTTCTGTTTTTAGCAGTTTTTTAGATATTTTGTGGGATATTTTGTGCCTTGGGCTTTGCAAATCCTCAAGGACAAGTTTAGATATTTTGACTTGGCCAATGGGATAGCTAGTTGCTCCATGAGGTTTTCCTTCCTCAAGCCTATTTATTCCATGGGTTTCATTGTAAAAGGAGGCCGAACTTGAGAGAAGAATCAATACATTGGTCATATGAGCTTTGAAGAATACATTTGTGTTATGATTTTTGGACTGCCTCTTGGATGCTTTTGAGAAATGATGAAGGATTGGTGATGGATTCCATGACATGGTAGAATGGTATACTGTTTCTTGCTATGTTTTTTTTGTCTTCTAGTCTTCATCCATAATACATGCTTCTTGCTGCTATAGATCAGTAAAGATTAGTTTTGAGATATGCCCATGGAGGCACCTCAAAATTCCTGAATCTTCATAGCTTGATGTTTTCTTCTTCCTTTGTTATGCTAAAGAATTCTTAACTGCTCTTTAGTAACTTAAGGATAATGTTTGTTAGTTTTATTTACAAGTTCTATGCATGTTGAGTAGGATGTATGGTGTGCCCTGCCTACCTATAAGCTGTCCATAGTTCTGTCCATAAAACTTTCTCTTTGACTGATTTGTTGATCATCTTGTTGAACCAAGGAGGCCTAGTCCCGATCTAGCCCTTTGCCTAAAACTATGAAAGTTTGTTTGTCAAAGTGCCCAATGACTTAGAGACTATGTTTAGGCGTTCCGGCGTAGTTTATGAGTTGTTAGTTTGTCTTATGTGTTTTCCCCAAAGTCTGATAGCCATTTCCCGAAGTTAGAGGGTCTTATACCTCTATGTATGGCTGGAATCTTTGATTTCTATGTATTAATTAGCTCATAGTTACATTTAACATGATTAATGGCTTGCTATAAAATGTTTATGTCTGCTATCAACTAGTTACACTTGAAATCCCTTGTCTTTCACCAACTTGTTGTCCATTTAATCCATTTTTCCCAAAGATCCCTTCTACCGTGAATCAAATCGGCCCTACAGCAGCTTTACATCATCACTTCATAGCTTCCTTGACCTGTTTGACCCCATAGCCCAATTTATCTACATCTTGTTATCCAGTTTATGTATTTGATCAGTTTCATTCCTCACAAACTTAAAAAAAAACCAAAAACTAAAAACATACTTCATAACTAGCCTAATATCAAAACACCGCAAGTAAACACACTGACATCTTTTGCATATAATAGAGAGAGCCCTCTCTGAGTCCAGGAAGGCTAGGTCCTTGGGCTCCAAAGCTTGGTTTGATGTTACATCGTCATTTGGCTAGCCAATCGGCCAAATCACGGGACCCTAACATAATGGCGATCACGGTGGGACACTGAGTGATTAAAAAACTTAGTTTCCCTCATCTTTAAAGACTTTTTGAGATTACTAGCTGATTGACTTATCCCACCGCTCTCTAACATAATGGCGATCACGGTGGGACCTACTGAGTACATAATAGTCTAGCGAACTCTTATAGACTCTTTAGTCCTTCAATCCTAAATTCAGACCATCAGCCTTTAGAATCATTTAGTGTAAACTCTCTGTTTCACCATCTTAGCAAAGTGATGAATCAGGTTTATAACACTCTTACATCCTAGGCTGCACATAAAACTCAGAAAAAACCACAAAAACTCCTTTAGATTGGTTTTTGATAGTATTGGTGGTGGACCATACACATATACCTCAAAACAACTAAAAATCCACCTGGCGACTCCACTAGCCTCCAGTAGGCCTTACTACTTTGCTAAATTTTAGAATACCATCCGATTTAGCCACCTCATCGCCACCCTAACATAATGGCGATCACGGTGGGACACTGAGTATTAAACAAACTTAGTTTCCCTAATCTTTAGAGACTTTTGAGAATATTAGTTGGCTGACTTATCCCACCGCTCACTAACATAATGGCGATCACGGTGGGACATTGAGTCAAAACATCCTAGGTATCCCTTAGGAACTCTCAAAATCTCAGTCAAACTTAGAAGAGTAGAATCTGGTTGTCTCACCATCCTAGAAAAATGATGACTCAGCTGTAGGACACTCTTCCAAACCTTGTAGGCACATAAAACTCAAAAAACCCCAAAACACTCCCTTAGATTGGTTTTTGACAGTATTGATGGTGGACCATACAAGTATATCTCAAAACAACTGATAATCCACCTGGCGACTCCACTAAACTCTAGTAAGCCTTACTATTTTACCAAGCTCCAGGCTACTATCTGATAGACCTATCCCATCGCTCACTAACATAGCGGGAGATGGTGGGACACTGAGTACATAATAGTCCAGCAAACTCTTATAGACTCTTGTGGTCCTTTAGGTACCATAAACAAGCAAGCAGTCCCTAGACCCATTTTTTAGAGTAAACTCTTTGTGTTCTCATCACCCTAGCAAAGTGTTGAAACAAGTCTAGGATACTTTAACAAACCATAGGCTACACATAAAACTCAGAAAATCCAAAAACATTCTCAGATTAGTCACTGGTGGTGGACCATAGCTATCTTCACAACAACAACCCAGTTCCACCTGGCGACTCCACTAATCCATCCCTTTTGTTTTTGACCATCCTCCGCCTTAGTAAAGCTTTAGAAAAACCACTCATCCAGAACATTCACAAACTCCACTCTCTCTAAACTCTGGATCTAAAATCTGGCTTCACGAAGAATCAACACCAGATCCCATCCAGACCCAAATCCCCCTATCATAGTAGATGACCCAGAAAAGATTCTGTGGCAAGCTTCCAAAACTGACCATCTAGCTACTGGTAGATCCATCCGTAGAAAAAGATCTGTACCTAAACATCGCACTATCCTACTAGATTCACCTTTGGAACTAGAGTCATCCCAAACTCTTCCCAGAAGCAAATCATATAGTATGATAAACTTTGACAATCTTGAACCCCTAAACCCACCACAGAGTCCTAGTAGAGAAGCTTCACCTACCACTCCTCCTGATTTCCAGCTTCTTTATCAATTTGGCTCCTATCATCCCAGATCTGCTCAAAACCAGATCACTAGTCCAAGTTCATCCGCCACACCTGGTCAAACCACCACTGTTCAAACCACTTCATTTCAACCTACTAGTCCTCATCTTGTACATCATCCATTAGCTCCAGTCATGGCAGCCTGGTACGCACCTTTGGTGTTGCCACCGCCTTTAGCTCCTCTCCCAAACAAATATCAAGACAAAATCCCGCACTTTACTGGAGAAGACACCACCACACCTCAACAGCATATAAGTAGGATGACTGATGCTTATGAATACCTAGAGGTACAAGACGAGACTGTCAGAATGAGAATATTCGCCCAAAGTCTTGGTGGTGAACCCAAAGCATGGTTCAAAAGCTTAGCTCCAAACAGTATCTATGACATCCCCAGAACTACATCAAGTTTTCAGAAATAGGTGGGAAATCCGAAGAAACCCCATTCAAATCCTGTCAGAATATAACAATCTTAAACGGGAAAATGGGGAAAGTGTCCAAGCTTACTGTACTAGGTTCAACAGTGTATATAACTCCCTCCCACCTCATTTCAAACCTCCACTTGGTTTAGCTTTGGCAAAATTTCCCGAGGGGTTCGATCCGGACATGAAATATCATCTGAGAGACAAGGATCCCCCTACCTTAGAGGAAATGCAACAAATAGCTATAAAAGAAGATGCCAACTTAGCTGAAAAAAGAGCTAGAACTAGATCAGAAAGAAAAGTCACCTATAGAGATGAGGTCCCCACTTCATCACCTTCCTTAGATCCCAGAATAGATGACTTAGTCAAATCCATGGCTAAAATGTGGGAAAAGATAAATGAAAAGGCTCCTATTAGGGACAACCAGCCAAACCCTCCAAACAGAAACCCAAACCAAAACTTTAGGAGGGAGCAGCCCCAAAACAGACCAAGGGATAATGACCAACAGATCAGGCCACCATTCAATGAAAATTATGTGGAAGAAGATGATAGGGACTCTGAACCTCTTGATGAACATCATTTAAACCTCATAGGGTCTGACAATGAGAGTGAGGTATACCTCACCGAAGAAGAACAAGCGTTTTTTTCTCCTGATCAGGATGAAACCAACTATGAAGACCCCGATGACCCCACCATAGAGTTTCAAAATGCTATTGTAGAAGCCCACAGGCAATATGACCTTATAAGCAAAAGAAACCAAGATAATGTCAAGAAAAGTAACTCTGATACTGCTAAAGATCCAGATACCATCCTCAAGAAAGCATCAAGCAGTGACAAAATCAAGGTTGAGAAGACTGACCAAAGCAAAGCTAAAGTTATCCAAACTAGTCCTCTCTCAGATACTCCTGGTACTTCTGCAAAAGTCACCGAAACAACTATGGCAAACAAAATCCCTAAACAAGGTCAACGAACTCAGAACATAGAGAAGGTCGTGGCTGAAAAAACCGAAACAAACATATCTAAACTTCAACTACCTTTCAGCTTTGAAGGCGAAATCGCCAAGATTAAGATCACCATGCCTCTTACTGAACTCATTGCCCAAAACCCTTATAAATCCCAAGTACTAAAGGTCTTAAATCTAGGGAATGATGCAAATACTGTAAATCTGACTGATGACATTCCTGAAGTATTGTTTGGTCCAAAGGTAGAGGGAAAATTCCAAGAAGGAGCTACTCTTCCATTTTACATTAGCCTAAACATCCACGACCAAATCCTCCACAATGCCATGCTAGACTCCGACGCCTCGCATAATCTTATGCCGAAGGTAGTAATGGAAAGACTAGGCCTGGAAATCACAAGACCATACAAAGACTTGTATTCATTTGATTCAAGTAGAGTCAAATGCCTGGGTTTGATCAAAGACCTTTGTTTTATTCTGGCCCAAATACTTGCGAAACATCTAATCATGGATATAGTAGTGGCAGACATCCCTCCCAAGTACGGGATGCTTCTATCCAGATCTTGGGGAGCCAAACTCCAAGGGAATATTCAACTGGACATGTCATACGCCACCATTCCTGTGTTTGGCCAAACCAGAATACTCTACCGAGAATCACACATGAAATACATGATTAGCAGTCAAGATAGGCCAGACAACATTCCAATGTGTTCCTTGCGTTCCGACCTGAACTCTTTCATTATGCATATTGATGAAAACATGGAGGAAGAGTCAGAGGAAACTGATGTAGACTTAGATCCACCACATCAGCTGTCCCTGGTACCTTATGATGAACTAGACACTCAAAACTACCATGATCATGAACAGTTGTGTCTTGAGGAAAGTAAGTTTTCCTTTTCTGAAGTAGGATTAGAACAAGAAGCACAAACTCTTATGTACTATCAAGCAAATTTCTCTAGTTTTAGTCAAACACCAGCAGTGACTTGTGGAAACTTCTTCCGGGTAAAGGCTTTAGAAGACCTACACATCATAAACCTATTTGGAACCCGGGAGCAAGGGAGTTTAATGTTTCTACCATACCTCAAAGATTTACCATCATGTGACCCTCCTACTGCAAATGAAACTTTGACCATAACCTCAGCAGCTCAACATCTTGAAAAAATGCCAGATAAACTTCTTATGAGCAAAGATGACAGTTGCAATCCCAGCATACCTGAACTACTGAAATTGGCTCATATTCTGTCTTTTCATGAAGAACTTAGAAATGCTAAAATCAGAAATCTCATGCAGAATACCAATTTTTACAGAAAAAACAAGGGAAATTACTGTGTCACTACCTTCCCCTCAAAGAACAGTTTTGACAAGAGAAAACACAACAATCTGAAACAAAATGAAATAATCAGGGATAAAATAGTTGGTCATAGAGTCTGCTTTGATTTTAGGAATAATACTGCATATCCCTATAACAGAGATTATGTTTTTTCTACTCAAAACCATGATTTACCAATTAAAGGTGCTTTTAATCATGTATGTTTGCAAGATGATGTTTCAGGTCATGGTCATAAGATTCCCTTGCAGAATAGACAGCTTAAATATTTTTTCAAGTTTGCGGGAGGTAGATCAGATTTCAAGTTCAAAATTGCAAAACCACCTAATATCAGAAATCTGTTCATGAAGGCCATGTTCCCAGTTTTAAATTTCTGCATTTTTGCATACCTTGATGATGTCATTATCTATTTTAAGAATGACGAAGAATACATGCATTACTTGAGGAAAGCACACAGTAAGGAAAGGAGTGGAAATCAGATATTCAGAGAGGTGCAAAGGGAAGATACTGGGCTGTTCAGAGATTCTTGCATGAATCCTTATGTCATGCTAGAGAGAGAGAATTTCCCAAATTTTTCTTTTCAAGAGTTAAGTGGGCCAAGGGTGAGAGGAGATCCTTACGAGGATAAGATGCTTAAATTCCGTCATTTCCAAGATTTTTGAGTTTGGAACACTTTCAGTCATTGTACATACCATTGTTTGAAATATTGAAAAAATAGAAAAGTCAAAAACAGTAAAAGATAGGAAAGTCAAAAACAGTAAAAACAGAAAAGAGGGCAAGTGAAGATAGGACAAAGGCCCCATGTTTCAAAAAAATAGTCCTTCGGAAAGCGAGCAAGCCTAAATGCCGCTACTAGTACTTCAATGTCTTGTTCAGCTATCTAGCCTAATCATAGCTGAGCATGTTTAAATTTATTTGTTGATAAGTTAGTGAGTGCAAAGATAGTCAACATTGTGTAAGATTGACTTATCACAGAGCTTAGATTAGGGAGAGATTCTGGTTCCACATGCCTAAAACAGAACCAAAGAGAGAAGCGAGGGATAAAAAACACATTGTACATCTTAACCCCGCTTGTCTAGTTTCCTTTGTTGCAGAATAACATTTGTGTGTGGCTTGTCTTTTATACCGCAAATGCATGACAAATCAGACTGCCTAATCCTGATTTGATCATTTTTGAATTTCATGTTGTAGATTAGAGAATGAAATCCTGTCAAACTGCTTAATCTTGACAGTCGATCTAGTTTTAGGTAGAGAAATGAAGGAGTTCATCAGTTTAATCTGAACTCCCGGCAGATATAAGAGTAGAAATAGATAGGTTCATTTTTGCAAAAAGAAAAATATGCATTGTCAAAAGGCTGCTAGTTCAAATGCGCCAAAGAGAAGAAAAAATGTTAGGAAAGATAGTGGGGTAGGTAGAGGTATCATTGATGTTAACCATGCTGTCACTTTTCAGAAATAACATCAAAGAAGGGTAAATTTTTGCGCCAATGGATAAGGCACTGGTCTTCATAAGCCAAAGATCTGAATTCTGGACACCTCCTGACGAGGAGCTGCCCTCCCCAAATGGAGCCACTGTTAGCCATCAGTATTTTTTACATGTTAGTGATGACTATATCTATAGCTGAGTTTTCTAGAAACTGATTTCCTTATGTCAATATGTCATCCAGAAAACCCTCCTAAAACTTTTTTCACCCTTCTACCTTTTCAGTTCGCCCATGTCGAAATCAAAACCTCATATCACAATCCTATCTAGCTTCAGCCTTATTGGTCTGCCCATCAGCTTTAAAAGGCAAATCCACATCTGTTTCAAAAAGTCTCCCCTATGTTAGGAAGTGGCGCTTTAAGACATTTCACCCTTGGCAATCATCAAAAAGCCAAAAAGCCTCCATCTGCAACAGACCTACCATGACTGACCTCTTACTTTGCAAATGAAATTGACAAACAGCCCTAAGTCGCGCCACTCATATCCCCTAGATCTCAGCACTGCATAAACCCCAATCTCAAGCTGACTATTAGGTTTTTCACAGCGTTCTATGGTTTCTACAAAGGCAGGAAATATAATTTCATCTCATGGAGTAAATGCTTAAATTTACAGTTAGAGGAACAGCTGCTTCTAAATGTAACTTGCGCCTGAGATATGTCTGCAAAACAGAAAGCTACTCATCCAGACTTTACAGCTCTTTCCAGCATGAAAATCACAGTAAGAAAGGGACACCACTGTCTCAGCAAACTGGTAAATTGTCAAGGCCCAGAACCTCCTTCGTTTACAAGCAGAGGGTTAGGGCGCCTCCTTCATCCACAAGCAAAGGGCGCTGGCCAATATTGACTTGGAAGATTGCAAAAGTCCAGGTTTTCTTTGTATTGAACAGTGAAACAATATCTCCAGGTTTTATGAATTTGAGTGATGGTCATAACAGGAATAGAGTTTGAAATATGCTAGCTCAAAGGTAAAAAGAGTCTGGTCTGATAAAGGAAGTCATCTGAAGCTTTCAAATCATGTGAATTGTTGAACTTTAGAAAAGCATGTCATCAGCAAACATTCCAATCTTAAGCAGCCTGTTTTCCATAAGATCAAATTGAGTAGATGCTGACAAAAATGCCATTACACAGGCAGAAAAAAAGTTCTTGGTTTTTCAAAAAGCACTGACCTCCATAGTCACAGAGACTATCTTTCAAGTAATTTGTCATGAGATGACCAAAGCAAATGATAATATCTCAGTCACCCTTAGTACAGTGCAGGGAGACAGTGTTACTTTGGCTAGGGTTTTTGCTGAAACATAGTGATGCTTGCAAGAAGAGATGATAGTATTGATGTTTTTTTTAAGTAGTTTGCTTACCATCACATTCAGAGAAAGGCTGTGTCAGACAGATTTGTAAAAAACCTTCAGATACCTTACCTGATGAAGAGCCTCCTCCATGTATGAGCAGATGGCCAAAGCCATTACAGGTTGTTGAAAACTGATTGGTCCAAAAGTGCAGTGAAAGGATGCAAAGAAATTAAGTAGAAGTCATTGCACAGGTAAATGATAGTGTTTATGATACAAAGGTATTGGTTTTCCTATTTTCATATGAAAATGTCTTTCAAAATATACATCAGGGTGGACAGGAAATGTTATGAATAGGTATGCCATTGATACCAAAGAGGGGCAGTTTCCTTAAGGGAAAGGATCAAAAAACAATCCAATATCACATGCCAAAAGTCCAAAGGAGCGCTTCTCAAGAAATGGTGTTCAAGGTTTTCAAATGTTTCTGGCGCATTCTGAATGGTTGTTCCTTGTTAAAAATCACCAAGAAGGTAAAACAGTGAACATAGTCTAGTTATGAAATAGTTCTATTTACAAAAAGGGTCAACACACTGGTCAAAGCAAAATGGTGACTGTGTGTCAAAGAGCTCTGTTTTTCCTGTTTTACAAGCTTATCTTTTAGATGGACAAGGTGAATAAGTATACCAGTTATGTATAGACAAAGAATCTGTTTTCATGGACAGTCAGTGTTATGGATAGTTTTCCAGTATTCAATAAACAGTGGCAGAGATAGTATAAAGGTTATGGAGGCATTTTTCAAAGTTTAAAAATTTGGTGATGAAATGTCCCCCAAAGGACAAAACTGGAGAAAAATCATCCTATGAAACAACTGTTTACAAAACAGAGTTCTGACTTTAAGTTTCTTTTGTTTTCATAAAGAAGTTGGTCCATTGATTAGACAATCCAAAGGCATCGAAAACCTTCAAATGCATGCACAGGTTATGAGCTCAGTTTCGCGAATGCGCCAAGGGGTTAAAAGCATTAAAAGACTCTGAAAATTTCGCAAAAAGGCCAAACCAAAATTTCGCTTCACATTTCAAATGAAGGTGACCGTTGAAAAGGTTTGAAATGACATAAGAGATGTAAGGTCGAGGGAAATCGTTTCATTTTCAAAACTGAAGGCAAAACCCCGTGCCTCCCTAGCACCAAAGCAAAGTTTCTGGTCGGTTTGCAGAGCTGAACGCCGTTTATTGGCCGAGCGACGCGCCTGCATTTTTGCGCGACGCGCCTAGGCGAGGATTTACAGACGCCTTTCGATGGCACTGACGCGCCTGTCTGAACTTGTGAGCCACAGAAGCAGGCGAGCCGGCTTGGTGTTTGTCGTGACGTTAAAATTGGAAAAGTACCGCGCGCGAGGTTGAATGACCTCCGGTGCTGATCCAACTCTCCTCCAAGGTTTTTTCAACGATTTCAAGAGGTATTTCGAAATTTCATCCACATTTCCGAAATTGCCAAATGATAAAAGTCAGTTTTTTTTGCATGGGCATATCTGTTGAAACAGCATGTATGGTTGAAGGTCTTCTCCCCAAAGATGGATATTCCGCATTAAAAGGGTCTTGATTATTGTAAAAAAAGAAACTATTACGGCCTTTATAAACTTAGTTGAAGATGTCCCTCGTCACCTAATCTGTTTTAAATATGAAATTGCTATATACCCACACGAATTGAAACTTAGTGTCTTTGTTGAAGAGAAGTGACATATACAGAAAAAGTGAGGATTAATAGGGGAAAGTTTCTTGATCGGACGAAGTTTACGAGTTTGAAGGCTGAGAGGAAAACCTTGTTATAGAAGAACGGGGTTTTAGTCTTAAAAAGAGACTTTTCACACAGTCCTCCAGACATTGCCACATTACCAAAACAGTGAAGTGCACTCAGTAAGAGGGGTTTTGACATTCTTTTTGTTTGAAAAAGAAGACTCACACATTTTCTGCCTAAAAGCTTGATAGTATTCTAAAGCTCTGTCATTTTACTCCAGTCCTGTGTTTTTACTGTCTAGACATATTTATGATGGTTTGTAATAGATGCAAGATCAGTGGAAAGTTGGCACACTTATACAAGGAAGAGTTGTAAATGACTGGAATTCTCCTTGAACAAGAAGTAAGATGTATTGGTTGACATCTAAAAGTTTCAAGAACAGGGTAATCAAAGCACTTCTCACAGCAAGCTCCTTCTAGCAATCTGCCCCTCTTTTTCACTACTGTGAATTTGTTGACAGAGATTTTCCAAAGGTGAACAGGACACTGGAGGGCAGGGTTGTTTGATGAGAATTTAACATTGAGACAGAGATATAAATGTGGTGGTTAATCTCTCAAATTCACAAGTAAAGAGTGTTTTTCCTAAAACACTGTGCACTGATATTTCACCTAACCTAGGTCTGCCTTTTTTTTTCACTATATTGTATCATTTTGAAGAGTTGTTGACAAGAGATATTCTATGAAACAGGGGCCACTTTCTAAAGGCATGTAGATGTGCTGTTTAGTGATTAACGCAGTTACTGAAGATGTGAGGCTGTAGTATGGAAAGATTTGGATCTCCACAAACCCACCAGTATAAGGATCAACGCCAGAAACTTACACAGCAGTTTGACTCCTCTTTACTATACAGTATCCTATTGATAATTTTGCCTGGCTAAGGTACATTTAAAAGTGAAAGGCTGGTTTTAAAGAGAGCAGAGGTTGTGAATTCAAAGACACTTGTTGCAGATCCTCCACCTCACATTGTTTCTCTGTCCAAGCAGCATATTGACACAGTTTCAATCCAGAAGGAAATTTTACATACAGTGAAGGCAGTTTGCCTCTTCCAAAGCTTGTTCAAGTCAGAATGCCTCCAAAGCAAGATCACAGGAGCGGTCCACATAAGAGATATGAGCCTATCTCCATAGAAGAAATCAATGCTCACCCATCTGTGCTTTTCAATTTCCATGAAGTAGGCTGTCTTGATTTCTGCCAGAGGATAGAAGAAGTCAAGAGTTTTTCACCACTAACACATTTGTGCGCTTTGAGATTCAAGGACAAACACTTCCAATTGGCGGGTCTTGATTTCAAAATTTCCCCAAGGTATGTGTCCAAGGCTACCAAGATCCCGTATCATGGTGAAAAGTGGTTTAAACAAGCTCATCTTGATTTAGAGGATTACAAACCTTTCATCAAGCCTGAACATAGGGAAACTATCACTGCTATTTTCCCTTTTTCCTATCTTCTTGACAGTTATGCTCCACTGATGAAAGCCATAATGAGATATTTCACTTGTGAGGGGAGGTTTAATCGAATTTATGCCTACCATGTCCGCTTGTTGATGCATTTTACCAGAAGCAGGCAACTAAACCTTCCGTACTTTTTGTCCAAGAGCATAGAGAAAATGGCATCTACTGTCCAAAAGAAGGCTCCACCTCAGCAAATCCCTTCTCTCTTTCATCATTCCTTGATCAAGATTATCTTCTTACACCAGCTAGAGAAGAAAGGGGTTTCATGGGATTTATTCATCAACCATTCAGATTTTGCCACTGTCCCTCCTGTTCATGTGTCTCCTACTCAGCCTGTCCATCGCCCAGTGCCTTTGTCTAGTAGGCCTACACCTAGAAGACTCAGAATGACTACTGGGCAGCCAAGTCAACAGCAGCAAGAAGGAGAAGGCAGTGAACAACAGCAGTTAGATATTGAGGGACATCAGCAGATACAGGATGAGGGACAGCAGCAGTTGGATGTTGAGAGACAGCAGCCGATACAGGATGAGGGACAGCAGCAGACAGCAGTTGAGGAACAGCATGTTAGGCAGGAAATTGAAACACCTCTTGAGCCACAAATTGGACAAGACATTGATGAAGAACAACAAGCCAAGGCTGCCACCTCAACAGTGACAAAGATTGTTCCTAGCAAGAGGAAATTGCCCAAAAAGACACCTTCTAGCATGCTAAGGAGGAAAAGCGCCAGATTGGCTTTCAAAGGCAAAAGCATAGTTGGAGAAAGTGCCAAGCATGGAGGTGAATTAGCTGTCATCCCTATCCCAAGCGATGACAGTGATAATGAGGCCCGCATCCTTGAAAACCTCCTCATTCACCAAGAGGGGAAAATTGAGGTATTACAGGAAGATCTTCAAAGGGCGAGGAATTTCAACCACTTCTTGGAGGTTGAAAACAAACAGATGAAGTTTCATGCAGCTATTCATGAGGCAAGGGCAATTAAGTATAAGAAAGAGGCAGAAAGGGCGCAAGCAAGAATTGAAAAGCTCATTGGTGAGTTTGATGATGAAGAGGAGGAAGACCAGCCTAGGCGAAAGAGGCCTAGGACCATCGGGCTTAGAAGAGCCTTGGAAAAGCAGAGAGCAGAAGAACAAGCCCATTTCCAAGCCTTTCCTCTCACTGCCCTCCTTGAGCAGGAAATTGAGGAAAACAAAGAAGCATGGCTTGAGAGAGCTAACCAGCATTTGGAAACGAAGCTTGAGAGGGCGAACAGGGATCTTGAGCTACAAATAAAGAGGACACTTCACTTTCAGAAGCTAAATCAGTTTGCCAGGCGAAAATTAAAGGTAGCACAAGAGAAATTGAAGAAGTTGAAGGGGAAGCGCCTAACACGGAAGGAAGGGAAAAGCATATCAGCCCTTGATATTTTGGCCTCAGCTTCGGAGCATGTTTCTATGGACCCTTGAGGGTCATGCATGCCAATTTTGGGCCTTGTTCGACAACTTTTTGTTTTTTGGCATTTTTTGGGTTTTTGGTCGAAAACTCATAATTTCGCCATTTCAGTTTGAGGAATTGTCAAGGGAGGAGGATGACACCGATAGATGCTATAATTTTATGAGCAGGTCTCTAGCGATTTTCAGGGCATTTGGAGATCATTCGCCCCCTCAAATTGGCGAAAAACGCCCTCATTTTGCACGTTCTGCCCGCCATATCAGCAGTCTGCTATTTTCTGGGTTTTTTCACACAGGTACAGTTTTGGATGACTTCCGGACCTCAGATTGAGTTGGTTTCAGTTGCGCCGGAAAGTAGACACAGAGAGCTTTCCAGCAAGCCCTCATGAGCCCCATTTCGACATCGGGAAGGCTGCCATTTGCATCCAGCAAGTCAGGGGACCTTTTTCAGGCATAAATATGAAGTATTTTTGTAATTTTTGAACTCCAAAAATCTGATTTTCCCAAATGTGCGTTAAGCTATTTTTATCATTGGGAAATGATGTAAAGTCAATATAATTTCCGTTTTTAGCAGTTTTTTAGATATTTTATGGGATATTTTGTGCCTTGGGCTTTGCAAAGCCTCAAGGACAAGTTTAGATATTTTGACTTGGCCAATGGGATAGCTAGTCGCTCCATGAGGTTTTCCTCCCTCAAGCCTATTTATTCCATGGGTTTCATTGTAAATCAGAGGCTGAACTTGAGAGAAGAATTAATACATTGGTCATATGAGCTTTGAATAATACACTTGTGTTATGATTTTTGAACTGCCTCTTGGATGCTTTTGAGGAGTGATGAAGGATTGGTGATGGATTCCATGACATGGTAGAATGGTATAGTGTTTCTTGCTATGTTTTTGTCTTCTAGTTTTCATTCATAATACATGCTTCTTGCTGCTATAGATCAGTAGAGATTGATTTTGAGATATGCCCATGGAGGCACCTCAAAATTCCTGAATCTTCATAGCTTGATATTTTCTTCTTCCTTAGTTATGCTAAAGAATTCTTAACTGCTCTTTAGTAACCTAAGGATAATGTTTGCTAGTTTTATTTACAAGTTCTATGCATGTTGAGTAGGATGTATGGTGTGCCCTGCCTACCTATAAGTTGTCCATAGTTCTGTCCATAAAACTTTCTCTTTGACTGATTAGTTGATCATCTTGTTGAACCAAGGAGGCCTAGTCTCGATCTAGCCCTTTGCCTAAAACTATGAAAGCTTGTTTGTCAAAGTGCCCAATGACTTAGAGACTATGTTTAGGCGTTCCGGCGTAGTTTATGAGTTGTTAGTTTGTCTTGTGTGTTTTCCCCAAAGTCTGATAGCCATTTCCCGAAGTTAGAGGGTCTTATACCTTTATGTATGGCTGGAATGTTTGATTTCTATGTATTAATTAGCTCATAGTTACATTTAACATGATTAATGGCTTGCTATAAAATGTTTATGTCTGCTATCAACTAGTTACACTTGAAATCCCTTGTCTTTCACCAACTTGTTGTCCATTTAATCCATTTTTCCCAAAGATCCCTTCTACCGTGAATCAAATCGGCCCTACAGCAGCTTTACATCATCACCTCATAGCGTCCTTGACCTGTTTGACCCCATAGCCCAATTTATCTACATCTTGTTATCCAGTTTATGTATTTGATCAAGTTTATCCCTTACAAACTTAAAAACTAAAAAAACCAAAAACACACTTCATAACTAGCCTAATATCAGAACACCGCAAGTAAACACACCGACATCTTTTACACATATAGAGAGAGCCCTCTCTGAGTCCAGGAAGGCTAGGTCCTCGGACTCCAAAGCTTGGTTTGATGTTACATCGTCATTTGGCTCGCCAATCGGCCAAATCACGGGACCCTAACATAATGGCGATCACGGTGGGACTCTGAGTGATTTAAAAACTTAGTTTCCCTCATCTTTAGAGACTTTTTGAGATTACTAGCTGATTGACTTATCCCACCGCTCACTAACATAATGGCGATCACGGTGGGACCTACTGAGTACATGACAGTCTAGCGAACTCTTATAGACTCTTTAGTCCTTCAATCCTAAACTCAGACCATCAGCCTTTAGAATCATTTAGTGTAAACTCTCTGTTTCACCATCTTAGCAAAGTGATGAATCAAGTTTATAACACTCTTACATCCTAGGCTGCACATAAAACTCAGAAAAAACCACAAAAACTCCTTTAGATTGGTTTTTGATAGTATTGGTGGTGGACCATACAAATATACCTCAAAACAACTAAAAATCCACCTGGCGACTCCACTAGCCTCTAGTAGGCCTTACAACCTTGCAAGATTTTAGAATTCCATCCGATTTAGCCACCTTATCGCCACACTAACATAATGGCGATCACGGTGGGACTTTGAGTTAGTGACAATCTAAGGACACCTTAGAACTCTAGAAGTCCCTTATTTTTAAGAATACTGTTTGATTGACTTATCCCACCGCTCACTAACATAATGGTGATCACGGTGGGACCTTGAGTCAAAACATCCTAGGTATCCCTTAGGAAGTCTCAAAATCTCAGTCAAACTTAGAAAAGTAGAATCTGGTTGTCTCACCATCCTAGAAAAATGATGACTCAGCTGTAGGACACTTTTCCAAACCTCAGGACTACATAAAACTCAGAAAAAACCACAAAAACACTCCCTTAGATTGGCTTTTGACAGTATTGGTGGTGGACCATACAAGTACCTCTCATAACAACTAATATTCCACCTGGCGACTCCACTAAACTCTAGTAAGCCTTACTATTTTACCAAGCTCCAGGCTACTATCTGATAGACCTATCCCATCGCTCACTAACATAGCGAGAGATGGTGGGACACTGAGTACATAATAGTCCAGCAAACTCTTATAGACTCTTGTGGTCCTTTAGGTACCATAAACAAGCAAGCAGTCCCTAGACCCATTTTTTAGAGTAAACTCTTTTTTTTCTCATCACCCTAGCAAAGTGTTGAAACAAGTCTAGGATACTTTAACAAACCATAGGCTGCACATAAAACTCAGAAAATCCAAAAACATTCTCAGTTTAGTTACTGGTGGTGGACCATAGCTATCTTCACAATAGCAACCCAGTTCCACCTGGCGACTCCACTAATCCATCCCTTTTATTTTGACCATCCTTCGCCTTAGTAGAACCTTAGAAAAATCACCCATCCAGAACATTCACCAATATCATTCTCTCTAAAACTCTGGATCTAAAATCTGGCTTCCCGAAGAATCAATACCAGAGCTCATCCAGTCCCAAATCCCCCTATCATAGTAGATGACCCAGAAAAGATTCTGTGGCAAGCTTCTGAAACTGACCATCTAGCTACTGGTAGATCCATCCGTAGAGCAAGATGTGTACCTAAACATCGCACTATCCTACTAGATTCACCTTTTGAATTAGATTCATCACAAACTCTTCCCAGAAGAAAATCATATAGTAAGATAAAATTTGACGATCTTGAACCCCTAGACCCACCACAGAGTCCTAGTAGAGAAGCTTCACCTACCACTCCTCCTGACTTCCAGCTTCTCTATCAGTTTGGCTCCTATCATCCCAGATCTGCTCAAAACCAGATCACTAGTCCAAGTTCATCCGCCACACCTGGTCAAACCACCACTGTTCAAACCACTTCATTTCAACCTACTAGTCCTCATCTTGTACATCATCCATTAGCTCCAGTCATGGCAGCCTGGTACGCACCTTTGGTGTTGCCACCGCCTTTAGCTCCTCTCCCAAACAAATATCAAGACAAAATCCCGCACTTTACTGGAGAAGACACCACCACACCTCAACAGCATATAAGTAGAATGACTGATGCTTATGAATACCTAGAGGTACAAGACGAGACTGTCAGAATGAGAATATTTGCCCAAAGTCTTGGTGGTGAACCCAAAGCATGGTTCAAAGGCTTAGCTCCAAACAGCATCCATGATATCCCAGAACTACATCAAGTTTTCAGAAATAGGTGGGAAATCCGAAGAAACCCCATTCAAATCCTGTCAGAATATAACAATCTAAAACGGGAAAATGGGGAAAGTGTCCAAGCTTACTGTACTAGGTTCAACAGTGTATATAACTCCCTCCCACCTCATTTCAAACCTCCACTTGGTTTAGCTTTGGCAAAATTCCCCGAGGGGTTTGATCCGGACATGACATATCATTTGAGAGACAAGGATCCCCCTACCTTAGAGGAAATGCAACAAATAGCTATAAAAGCAGATGCCAACTTAGCTGAAAAAAGAGCTAGAACTAGATCAGAAAGAAAGGTCACCTATAGAGATGAGGTCTCCACTTCATCACCTTCCCTAGATCCCAGAATAGATGACTTAGTCAAATCCATGGCTAAAATGTGGGAAAAGATAAATGAAAAGGCGCCTATTAGGGACAACCAGCCAAACCCTCCAAATAGAAACCGAAACCAAAACTTTAGGAGGGAGCAGCCCCAAAACAGACCAAGAGAAAATGACCAACAGATCAGGCCACCATTCAATGAAAACTATGTGGAAGAAGATGATAGGGACTCTGAACCTCTTGACGAAAGTCATCTAAATCTCGTAGGGTCTGATAATGAAAGCGAGGTGTACCTCACCGAAGAAGAACAAGCGTTTTTTTCTCCTGATCAGGATGAAACCAACTATGAAGATCCCGATGACCCCGCCATAGAGTTTCAAAATGCTATTGTAGAAGCCCATAGGCAATATGACCTTAGAAGCAAAAGAAACCAAGATAATTTCAAGAAAGGTAACTCTGATACTGCTAAAGCTCCAGATACCATCCTCAAGAAAGCATCAAGCAGTGACAAAATCAAGGTTGAGAAGACTGACCAAAGCAAAGCTAAAGTTATCCAAACTAGTCCTCTCTCAGATACTCTTGGTACTTCTGCAAAAGTCACCGAAACAACTATGGCAAACAAAATCCCTAAACAAGGTCAACAAACTCAGAACATAGAGAAGGTCGTGGCTGAAAAAACCGAAACAAACATATCTAAACTTCAGCTACCTTTCAGCTTTGAAGGCGAAATCGCCAAGATTAAGATCACCATGCCTCTTAATGAACTCATTGCCCAAAACTCTTATAAATCCCAAGTACTAAAGGTCTTAAATCTAGGGAATGATGCAAATACTGTTAATCTGACTGATGACATTCCTGAAGTATTGTTTGGTCCAAAGGTAGAGGGAAAATTCCAAGAAGGAGCTACTCTTCCATTTTACATTAGCCTAAACATCCACGACCAAATCCTCCACAATGCCATGCTAGACTCCGGCGCCTCGCATAATCTTATGCCAAAGGTAGTAATGGAAAGATTAGGCTTGGAAATCACAAGACCATACAAAGACTTGTATTCATTTGATTCAAGTAGAGTCCAATGCCTGGGTTTGATCAAAGACCTTTGTTTTAGTCTGGCCCAAATACCTGCGAAGCATCTAATCATGGATATAGTAGTGGCAGACATTCCTCCCAAGTACGGGATGCTTCTATCCAGATCTTGGGGAGCCAAACTCCAAGGGAATATCCAACTGGACATGTCATATGCCACCATTCCTGTATTTGGCCAGACTATAATACTTTACCGCGAATCACACATGAAATACATGATTAGCAGTCAAGATAGGCCAGATAACATTCCAATGTGTTCTCTGCGTTCCGACCTAAACTCTTTCATTATGCATACTGATGTAAACATGGAGGAAGAGTCAGAAGAAACCGATGTAGACTTAGATCCACCACATCAGTTGTCCCTGGTGCCTTATGATGAACTAGACACTCAAAACTACCATGATCATGAACAGTTGTGTCTTGAGGAAAGTAATTTTTCCTTTCCTGAAGTAGGATTAGAACAAGAAGCACAAACTCTGATGTACTATCAAGCAAATTGCTCTAGTTTTAGTCAAACACCAGCAGTGACTTGTGGAAACTTCTTCCGGGTGAAGGCTTTAGAAGACCTACACATTATAAACCTGTTTGGAACCCGGGAACAAGGGAGTTCAATGTTTCTGCCATACCTCAAAGATTTACCATCATGTGACCCTCCTACTGCAAATGAAGCTTTAACTATAACCTCAGCAGCTCAAAATCTTGAGAAAAAACCAGATAAATTTCTCATGAGCAAGAATGATAGTTGCAATCCTAGCATATCTGAACTACTGAAATTAGCTCATATTCTGTCTTTTCATGAAGAACTTAGAAAAGCCAAAATCAGAAATCTCATACAGAATACCAATTTCTACAGAAAAAGCAAGAGAAATTATTGTGTCACTACCTTCCCCTCAAAGAACAGTTTTTACAAGAGAAAACACAACAATCTGAAACAAAATGAAATAATCAGGGATAAAACAGCTGGTCATAGAGTCTGCTTTGATTTTAGGAATAAAACTGCATATCCCTATAACAGAGATTATGTTTTTTCTACTCAAAACCATGATTTACCAATTAAAGGTGCTTTTAATCGTGTATGTTTGCAAGATGATGTTTCAGGTCATGGTCATAAGATTCCCTTGCAAAGTAGACAGCTTAAAGATTTTTTCAAGTTTGTGGGAGGTAGATCTGATTTCAAGTTCAAAATTGCAAAACCGCCCAATGTCAGAAATCTGTTCATGAAAGCCATGTTCCCAGTTTTAAATTTCTGCATCTGTGCATACCTTGATGATGTCATTATCTATTTTAAGAATGACCAAGAATACATGCATTACTTGAGGAAAGCATACAGTAAGGAAAGGAGTGGAAATTAGATATTCAGAGAGGTACAAAGGGAAGATACTGGGTTGTTTAGAGATTCTTGCATGAATCCCTATGTCATGTTAGAGAGAGAAAATTTCCCAAATTTTTCTTTTCAGGAGTTGAGTGGGCCAAGGGTGAGAGGAGATCCTTACGAGGATAAGATGCTTAAATTCCGTCATTTCCAAGATTTCTGAGTTTGAAACACTTTTCATTCATTGTACATACCATTGTCTGAAATATTGAAAAATAGAAAAGTCAAAAACAGTAAAAGATAAGAAAAGTCAAAAATAGAAAAAAATAGAAAAGAGGGCGAGTGAAGATAGAACAAAGGCCCCATGTTCCAAAAAATAGTCTTTCGGAAAGCGAGCAAGCCTAAATGCCGCTACTAGTACTTCAATGTCTTGTTCAGCTATCTAGCCTAATCATAGCTGAGCATGTTTAAATTTATTTGCTGATAAGTTAGTGAGTGCAAAGATAGTCAACATTGTGTAAGATTGACTTATCACAGAGCTTAGATTAGGGAGAGATTCTGGTTCCACATGCCTAAAACAGAACCAAAGAGAGAAGCGAGGGACGAAAAAATACATTGTACATCTTAACCCCGCTTGTCTAGTTTCCCTTTATTGCAAAATAACATTTGTGTGCAGCTTGTCTTTTATGCCGCAAATGCATGACAAATCAGACTGCCTAATCCTGATTTGATCATTTTTGAATTTCATGTTGTAGATTAGAGAATGAAATCCTGTCAAACTGCTTAATCTTGATAGTTGGTCTAGCATAGGTAGAGTAATGAAGGAGTTCGTCAGCTTAATCTGAACTCCCGGCAGATATAAGAGTAGAAATAGATAGGTTCATTTGCAAAAAAAGAAAAATATACATTGTCAAAAGGCTGCTAGTTCAAATGCGCCAAAGAGAAGAAAAAATGTTAGGAAAGATAGTGGGGTAGGTAGAAGTATCATTGATGTTAACCATGCTGTCGCTTTTCAGAAATAACATCAAGAGAAGGGTAAATTTTACGCCAATGGATAAGGCACTGGTCTTCATAAGCCAAAGATCTGAATTCTGGACACCTCCTGACGAGGAGCTGCCCTCCCCAAATGGAGCCACTGTTAGCCATCAGTATTTTTTACATGTTAGTGATGACTATATCTATAGCTGAGTTTTCTAGAAACTGTTTTCCTTATGTCAATATGTCATCTAGAAAACCCTCCTAAAACTTTTTTGCCTTTCTACTTTTCAGTCCACCCCTGTCGAAATCAAAACCTCATTATCACTATCCTATCTAGCTTCAGCCTTCTTGATCTGCCCATCAGCTTTAAAAGGCAGATCCACATATGTTTCAAAAGTCTCCCCTATGTTAGGAAGTGGCGCTTTAAGACATTTTACCCTTGGCAATCATCAAAAAGCCAAAAAGCCTCCATCTGCAATAGACCTACCATGACTGACCTCTTACTTTGCAAATTAATTTGACAAGCAGCCCTAAGTCGCGCCACTCACATCCCCTAGATCTCAGCACTGCATAAACCCCAATCTCAAGCTGACTATTAGGTTTTTCACAGTGTTCTATGGTTTCTACAAAGGCAGGAAATATAATTTCATCCCATGGAGTAAATGCTTAAATTTACAGTTAGAGGAACAGCTGCTTCTAAATGTAACTTGAGCCTGAGATATGTCTGCAAAACAGAAAGCTACTCATCCAGACTTTACAGCTCTTTCCAGCATGAAAATCACAGTAAGAAAGGGACACCACTGTCTCAGCAAACTGGTAAATTGTCAAGGCCCAGAACCTCCTTCATTTACAAGCAGAGGGTTAGGGCGCCTCGTTCATCCACAAGCAGAGGGCGCTGGCAAATATTGACTTGGAAGATTGCAAAAGTCCAGGTTTGCTTTGTATTGAACAGTGAAACAATATCTCCAGGTTTTATGAATTTGAGTGATGGTCATAACAGGAATAGAGTTTAAAATATGCTAGCTCAAAGGTAAAAAGAGTCTGGTCTGATAAAGGAAGTCATCTGAAGCTTTCAAATCATGTGAATTGTTGAAATTTATAAAAGCATGTCATCAGCAAACATTCCAATCTTAAGCAGCCTGTTTTCCATAAGATCAAATTGAGTAGATGCTGACAAAAATGCCATTACACAGGCAGAAAAAAAGTTCTTGGTTTTTCAAAAAGCACTGACCTCCATAGTCACAGAGACTATCTTTCAAGTAATTTGTCATGAGATGACCAAAGCAAATGATAATATCTCAGTCACCCTTAGTACAGTGCAGGGAGACAGTGTTACTTTGGCTAGGGTTTTTGCTGAAACATAGTGATGCTTGCAAGAAGAGATGATAGTATTGATGTTTTTTTTAAGTAGTTTGCTTACCATCACATTCAGAGAAAGGCTGTGTCAGACAGATTTGTAAAAAACCTTCAGATACCTTACCTGATGAAGAGCCTCCTCCATGTATGAGCAGATGGCCAAAGCCATTACAGGTTGTTGAAAACTGATTGGTCCAAAAGTGCAGTGAAAGGATGCAAAGAAATTAAGTAGAAGTCATTGCACAGGTAAATGATAGTGTTTATGATACAAAGGTATTGGTTTTCCTATTTTCATATGAAAATGTCTTTCAAAATATACATCAGGGTGGACAGGAAATGTTATGAATAGGTATGCCATTGATACCAAAGAGGGGCAGTTTCCTTAAGGGAAAGGATCAAAAAACAATCCAATATCACATGCCAAAAGTCCAAAGGAGCGCTTCTCAAGAAATGGTGTTCAAGGTTTTCAAATGTTTCTGGCGCATTCTGAATGGTTGTTCCTTGTTAAAAATCACCAAGAAGGTAAAACAGTGAACATAGTCTAGTTATGAAATAGTTCTATTTACAAAAAGGGTCAACACACTGGTCAAAGCAAAATGGTGACTGTGTGTCAAAGAGCTCTGTTTTTCCTGTTTTACAAGCTTATCTTTTAGATGGACAAGGTGAATAAGTATACCAGTTATGTATAGACAAAGAATCTGTTTTCATGGACAGTCAGTGTTATGGATAGTTTTCCAGTATTCAATAAACAGTGGCAGAGATAGTATAAAGGTTATGGAGGCATTTTTCAAAGTTTAAAAATTTGGTGATGAAATGTCCCCCAAAGGACAAAACTGGAGAAAAATCATCCTATGAAACAACTGTTTACAAAACAGAGTTCTGACTTTAAGTTTCTTTTGTTTTCATAAAGAAGTTGGTCCATTGATTAGACAATCCAAAGGCATCGAAAACCTTCAAATGCATGCACAGGTTATGAGCTCAGTTTCGCGAATGCGCCAAGGGGTTAAAAGCATTAAAAGACTCTGAAAATTTCGCAAAAAGGCCAAACCAAAATTCCGCTTCACATTTCAAATGAAGGTGACCGTTGAAAAGGTTTGAAATGACATAAGAGATGTAAGGTCGAGGGAAATCGTTTCATTTTCAAAATTGAAGGCAAAACCCCGTGCCTCCCTAGCACCAAAGCAAAGTTTCGGGTCGGTTTGCAGAGCTGAACGCCGTTTATTGGCCGAGCGACGCGCCTGCATTTTTGCGCGACGCGCCTGGGCGAGGATTTACACGGGCCGCCTTTGTTAGCACGACACGCCTGTACAGTGGCGCGACGCACCTGTACAGGCCGCCCGACCACCCGACAGGCCGACCCGACATGTGTTTTGTGCGCGACGTTAAATCTTGAAAGAGTGCCGCGCAGGATGAATGGCCTCCAGAGCTGATCCAACTATCCTCCAAGGTTGTTTTCAACGATTTCAAGAGGTATTTCGAAACTTCATCCACATTTCCGAGATTGATAAATGATAAAGGTCAGTTTTTTGAAGGCATATACGTTGAACAAATATGCATGGTTGAAGGTTTTCCCCAAAGATAACCGACTTTCCACATTGAAAAGCCCTCGATTATTGGTGAAAAGAGCAAACTATTACCGCCTTTGCTCAAAGCTTTTGAAGATGTCCTAAAATCTCGCCACCGTTTTAAATATGAAATTGCCTATACTCACACCAAGATTGAAACTTAGTGAGCCTGTTGAAACAAAGTGACATATATAGAGAAAAAGTGAGGATTAATAGAGGAGAGAAGTTTCTTGATCAGGCAGAAGTTTACAGTTTGAAGCTGCAGAGGAAAACCTTGTTATAGAAAGACAGGGTTTTAGATCTGAAAGGAAACTTTTCAATACTGGGGTCCTCCCGTACATTGCCACATTACCAAAACAAGAAGTGCACTGACGAAGAGGTTTTGACATTCTTTTGTTTGAAAAGAAAACTCATACATTTTCTCTCGCCAAAAGCTTGATAGTCTTTAAAGCTCGTCATTTTACTCAGCCTTGTGTTTTTACTGCCTAGACATATGTAGGATGGTTTGTATTGTAGATGCAATTGTGGGAAAGCTATACTTATACATATCGCCCGCCTCTCGGGTGTAAATGACTGGAATTCTCCTTGAAAAAGAAGTAAGGTGTATTGGTTGACATCTAAAAGTTTCAAGAACAGGGTAATCAAAGCACTTCTCACAGCAAGCTCCTTCTAGCAATTTGCCCCTCTTTTTCACTACTGTGAATTTGTTGACAGAGATTTTCCAAAGGTGACCAGGACACTGAAGGGCAGGGTTTTTTGATGGGAATTTAACATTGGAGACAGAGGTTCAGATGTGGTGGTTAATCTCTTAAATTCACAAGTAAAGAGTGTTTTTCCTAAAACACTGTGCACTGATATTTCACCTAACCTAGGTCTGCCTTTTCTTTTCACTATATTGTATCATTTTGAAGAGTTGTTGACAGAGATATTCTAAGGGTGAATAGGGCCACTTTCTAAAGAACAGGTTGTTGATGATTGAATTTTACATTGAAGACAGAGAATGTAGGTATGTTGATTGACCTCTGACAAACTCACCAGGAGAAGTGATTCCTCAACACTGTGCACAAGAAACTTACACAGCATTTTGACTCCTCTTTACTATACAATATCCTATTGAGAATTTTGCCTGGCTAAGGTACCTTTAAAGGTGAAAGGCTGGTTTTAAAGAGAGCAGAGGTTGTGAATTCAAAGACACTTGTTGCAGATCCTCCACCTCACATTGTTTCTCTGTCCAAGCAGTGTAGTGACCAGTTTCAATCCAGCAGAGCATTTTTACATACAGTGAAGGCAGTTTTCCTATTCCAAAGCTTGTTCAAGTCAGAATGCCTCCAAAGCAAGATCACAGGAGCGGTCCACATAAGAGATATGAGCCTATCTCCACAGAAGAAATCAATGCTCACCCATCTGTGCTTTTCAATTTCCATGAAGTAGGCTGTCTTGATTTCTGCCAGAAGATAGAAGAAGTCAAGAGTTTTTCACCACTAACACATTTGTGCGCTTTGAGATTCAAGGACAAACACTTCCAATTGGCGGGTCTTGATTTCAAAATTTCCCCAAGGTATGTGTCCAAGGCTACCAAGATCCCGTATCATGGTGAAAAGTGGTTTAAACAAGCTCATTTTGATTTAGAGGATTATAAACCTTTCATCAAGCCTGAACATAGGGAAACCATCACTGCTATTTTCCCTTTTTCCTATCTTCTTGACAGTTATGCTCCACTGATGAAAGCCATAATGAGATATTTCACTTGTGAAGGGAGGTTTAATCGAATTTATGCCTATCATGTCTGCTTGTTGATGCATTTTACCAGAAGCAGGCAACTAAACCTTTCGTACTTTTTGTCCAAGAGCATAGAGAAAATGGAATCTACTGTCCAAAAGAAGGCTCCACCTCAGCAAATCCCTTCTCTCTTTCATCATTCCTTGATCAATATTATCTTCTTACACCAGCTAGAGAAGAAAGGGGTTTCATGGGATTCATTCATCAGCCATTCAGATTTTGCCACTGTCCCTCCTGTTCATGTGTCTCCTACTCAGCCTGTCCATCGCCCAGTGCCTTTGTCTAGTAGGCCTACACCTAGGAGACTCAGAATGACTACTGGGCAGCCAAGTCAACAGGGGGAAGGAGAGGGCAGTGAACCACAGGGAGAAGGAGAAGGCAGTGGACAGCAGCAGTTGGATATTGAGGGAAAGCAGCAGTTTGATATTGAGGGACAGCAGCAGATACAGGAAGAAGGACAGCAGCAGACAGCAGTTGAGGAGCAGCAAATTGGGCAGGCAATTGAAACACCTTTTGAGCCACAAACTGGACAAGATATTGAGGAAGAACAGCAAGCTAAAGCTGCCACCTTAACAGTAACAAAGATTGTTCCTAGCAAGAGGAAATTGCCCAAAAAGACACCTTCTAGCTTGCCAAGGAGGAAAAGCACCAGATTAGCTTTCAAAGGCAAAAGCATAGTTGGAGAAAGTGCCAAGCATGGAGGTGAATTAGCTGTCATCCCTATCCCAAGCGATGACAGTGATGATGAGGCCCGCATCCTTGAAAACCTCCTCATTCACAAAGAGGGGCAAATTGAGGTATTACAGGAAGATCTTCAAAGGGCGAGGAATTTCAACCACTTCTTGGAGGTTGAAAACAAACAGATGAAGTTTCATGCAGCTATTCATGAGGCAAGGGCAATTAAGTATAAGAAAGAGGCGGAAAGGGCGCAAGCAAGAATTGAAGAGCTCATTGGTGAGTTTGATGATGAAGAGGAGGAAGACCAGCCTAGGCGGAAGAGGCCTAGGACCATCGGGCTTAGAAAAGCCTTGGAAAAGCAGAGAGCAGAAGAACAAGCTCATTTCGAAGCCTTTCCTCTCACTGCCCTCCTTGAGCAGGAAATTGAGGAAAACAAAGAAGCATGGCTTGAGAGAGCTAACCAGCATTTGGAAACGAAGCTTGAGAGGGCGAACAGGGATCTTGAGCTACAAAGAAAGAGGACTCTTCACTTTCAGAAGCTAAATCAATTTGCCAGGCGAAAATTAAAGGTAGCACAAGAGAAATTGAAGAAGTTGAAGGGGAAGCGCCTAGCACGGAAGGAAGGGAAAAGCATATCAGCCCTTGATATTTTGGCCTCAACTTCGGAGCATGTTGCTATGGACCCTTGAGGGTCATGCATGCCAATTTTGGGCCTTGTTCGACAACTTTTTGTTTTTTGGCATTTTTTGGGTTTTTGGTCGAAAACTCATAATTTCGCCATTTCAGTTTGAGGAATTGTCAAGGGAGGAGGATGACACCGATAGATGCTATAATTTTATGAGCAGGTCTCCAGCGATTTTCAGGGCATTTGGAGATCATTCGCCCCCTCAAATTGGCGAAAAACACCCTCATTTTGCACGTTCTGCCCGCCATATCAGCAGTCTGCTATTTTCTGGGTTTTTTCACACAGGTACAGTTTTGGATGACTTCCGGACCTCGGATTGAGTTGGTTCCAGTTGCGCCGGAAAGTAGACATAGAGAGCTTTCCAGCAAGCCCTCATGAGCCCCATTTCGACATCGGGAAGGCTGCCATTTGCATCCAGCAAGTCAGGGGACCTTTTTCAGGCATAAATATGAAGTATTTTTGTAATTTTTGAACTTCAAAAATCTGCTTTTCCCAAATGTGCGTTAAGCTATTTTTATCATTGGGAAATGATGTAAAGTCAATATAATTTCCGTTTTTAGCAGTTTTTTAGATATTTTATGGGATATTTTGTGCCTTGGTCTTTGCAAAGCCTCAAGGACAAGTTTAGATATTTTGACTTGGCCAATGGGATAGCTAGTTGCTCCATGAGGTTTTCCTCCCTCAAGCCTATTTATTCCATGGGTTTCATTGTAAATAAGAGGCTGAACTTGAGAGAAGAATTAATACATTGGTCATATGAGATTTGAAGAATACATTTGTGTTATGATTTTTGGACTGCCTCTTGGATGCTTTTGAGGAATGATGAAGGATTGGTGATGGATTCCATGACATGGTAGAATGGTATAGTGTTTCTTGCTATGTTTTTGTCTTCTAGTTTTCATCCATAATACATGCTTCTTGCTGCTATAGATCAGTAAAGATTAGTTTTGAGATATTCCCATGGAGGCACCTCAAAATTCCTGAATCTTCATAGCTTGATGTTTTCTTCTTCCTTAGTTATGCTAAAGAATTCTTAACTGCTCTTTAGTAACTTAAGGATAATGTTTGCTAGTTTTATTTACAAGTTCTATGCATGTTGAGTACGATGTATGGTGTGCCCTTCCTACCTATAAGCTGTCCATAGTTTTGTCCATAAAACTTTCTCTTTGACTGATTAGTTGATCATCTTGTTGAACCAAGGAGGCCTAGTTCCGATCTAGCCCTTTGCCTAAAACTATGAAAGCTTGTTTGTCAAAGTGCCCAATGACTTAGAGACTATGTTTAGGCGTTCCGGCGTAGTTTATGAGTTGTTAGTTTGTCTTATGTGTTTTCCCAAAGTCTGATAGCCATTTCTCGAAGTTAGAGGGTCTTATACCTCTATGTATGGCTGGAATGTTTGATTTCTATGTATTAATTAGCTCATAGTTACATTTAACATGATTAATGGCTTGCTATAAAATGTTTATGTCTGCTATCAAATAGTTACACTTGAAATCCCTTTGTCTTTCACCAACTTGTTGTCCATTTAACCCATTTTGCCCAAAGATCCCTTCTACCGTGAATCAAATCGGCCCTACAGCAGCTTTACATCATCACCTCATAGCTTCCTTGACCTGTTTGACCCCATAGCCCAATTTATCTACATCTTGTTATCCAATTTATGTATTTGATCAGTTTCATCCCTCACAAACTTAAAAAACCAAAAAACTAAAAACATACTTTATAACTAGCCTAATATCAGAACATCGCGAGTAAAACACACTGACATCTTTTACACGTATAGAGAGAGCCCTCTCTGAGTCCAGGAAGGCTAGGTCCTTGGGCTCCAAAGCTTGGTTTGATGTTACATCGTCATTTGGCTAGCCAATCTACGCCAAATCACTTCCGGACCCTAATGGACCTACACTAAAATGGTATGTTGAGCAGCTTTCTGCTTCGCATGGAACCTTTACCGCCCTCGTTACCGTGTTCCTCACTTATTTGCAGCTACCCATTCACCATGATTCGAGGATTGAATTGCTGACTCATTTTAGGCAAATGCCAGTTGTCCATAAATCAAACCATCTCCATGAATGGAGGCGATGTTGTAGTTTGTGCAAAGCCTAAATCAACGATATAGTTTTACTGGAATTTTTTTTTTAAACTCTCACAACAGAGATATCAAAATACGTGGCGACATAAGGACCTACGTTCAAGGAGGACGCCATTTTCAAAGCCCAACATCTTGAACTCATCCATACTCAGTCAGGATATATCTACAATGTCCCGCCAAACACCCCATGCCTACAAACTTATAGAGAATTTTCAAGCGCATCGAATACTACAGACGACTTGATCGAGTCATTGAACCAAGGCCATCTACACAGAAGTATCCATTACCTAGGATATTCATATGATTCTACCTGAAACATGACGCAACCTGGCTACCACCAATATCAATTTCGACCTTTGCAGAATATGATGAATATGATGTCATCATATCACCAACAACAGGGAGGCTCATACCCTCCCTTGTAGGGGAACTAGTACTGAGCTAGGAATTTTGATGGAAGATATTCCCCCTAGCAATATTACACCAATGATGGATAGCGAAACCAATATTTTTCTTTCCCCGCACAAAATACAGTACTGCAGAAAAATGCGCCGGTGAACTTAGTGCAACCTTCCCAAGCTCAATAGTGTCAGGCTTATGACCAAGAGAACTACAACAACCCTCCTAACACTGCGAAAAAGAAGCTTAGGAATAAGAAAAATGGAGACTCTAGGCAGGGGTTAGTAACCAACAATGCCCCCACGATCTCAGTCTGGGGGCAACCCCAACCGAAATCAAAACCAAGAGCCAAAAAACAACTCCCAAGTGAAAAACAATAGGTCTAGTCTAAGGACAAACCCTTCTTGTGCCATATGTGGTGATTATGGCTATTAAAATCACCATTGTCCCAAACTCCCTGAACTAAAAAACCTCCAGGGTAACTACGGATAAGGGTGACCTACCCAATAACCTTCTGTAATGCAGGAGCATTTCCCCCACCAAGGAGTGGTTAACACCCATCAACGACAACCACCCCAAAATTATACCAGGAGGAGTAGCCACGAAATTTATATGGCTGGCGAAGAAATGTTCTTCTAGACAAGGAATAGGAGCTATGTCGCCCCCCTGGACACCAACCCATCAGGTAAGAGCACAAGTGCACCTACTGCACCATTAAACATATCCAAATTACCTATAGAGGCCTTTCCAAAAATGGTCAAGGGGCCAACTAGGTGCATAGGACACCACTCAAAATCTTCCCATAACTACAACATAGTGGATGATCTAGAACAATAACCCACTGCCATGTCAGCCTTAGAAGTCCTATAGTCATGCCCAAAACAGCGGAAATCCTTAATTTTTGCATTAGGCACCATCAACCCCTCTGATTTGTGCCTAATCGCTTTTGACCTTGAAAAATAAATCCCCTCGCTTCCCTCTCTGGTCACCTTCCAAATACCGATGTCAGTCTAGAATATCACCATACACCGGTGCATCATTGATGAAGGAGCATCTTCATGCATCATGTCCAAATCTGTTTGGCGGAAGTTGGGATCACCTAAACTAAAACCATCTGAAATCATGCTTATATCATACGACAGTCGATCTTCAGCCCCTGTCAGTCTATATCAGAATGTCCCTGTAAATTTGGCTGGAAATATGGTATTTATAGACATTGAAGTCTTGGACATGCTACTAGACTACAATAGACTACTCGGGAAGAGTTATATGTATGCCATGACTGCAATAGCATCCTTTGTATTTAGGGTGATAATGTTCCACCATGAATATCGAATCATCATCGTCAACCAGCTTACATACTATGATAAGAAACCCATGATGACTCTCGATGTCATTATACCTTACGTAGACACAACTATGCAATTTCTCATGCGGTATCAAGAATTTGGCCCTGGCCAATTCAAACCTTCATCGATCCTAGGATCCTTCCTAGGATATTCCCCTATCATATCAGAGGAAGCCTTAGAGATCACGGGGGCACTGATGTGCATGATGTTATCATCAAACACTGAGACGAACCCAAAAATGGAAACTAGTAGTATGGATACTGAGGCCACTGGCACGACTTTCCTAGCCTACACCATTTCCCAAACCCATTTTTATACCCCCCACCTGATTTTGTGTCAAATCAAGTCTTGGAAACTATTACATTGCCAAACATGCCTTTCACAATACCTGTGTGGTATTTCATCCCACCAACCATTCTGGGAAGTCCTAACATCACTTCTACAGGGATAACCCCTATCAACCCTCAGGAGGCCATAATGGTTAACAAAACTCTCGTAGTAGTGTCAGCTAACATGACCAAGAAAATCGAAAACATAAAAATATCTAGGGCATTACAACCTTGCACATTATGTGATATTGTGGGCCATCCAACCAATATTTTCCCAGAATTAGATGAATGAAATCCTCGTCTAAACACCGAAAGAAATGTCGTGGCCTAAATTTCCCATAAAAATGAATAGGCCATGAAAAATCAAGGGAAATAATTGTGCACCAACAACGAATGCGCCATATGCAAAATTTATGGGAATTACATCTATCATTGGCCTGACATGCCATGATATAGGGATACCCTACAAGCCTTGGAGAAATCGTACCAATAGGAACCCTCGGTTCCACCCATGAAAATAGATGAGGGAGAGCCTAGAACCAAAGTGTACCTATGAGAGGAGCCTACATCTTGCTCGTACACAATCACCCCAATGGATGAAAGACGGAAAATGAAGGCCACTCGCTTGACCCCAATTTGCGCACTATGTGACGAGCTAGACCACTTAGTCACACAGTGTCCCGAATTAAGGGTATTTAACCATTGGTACCAAGTCCCTCACATTTCCCAAAGAAAATTATTTTGGAATCGATGACATACATGTTATATTTTTCGAAGCAACCACCATGTGCATCATTGTCCCCACATCCATCGGATGCGGTCCATGTTGGATTTTCATGCAATGCTTCATCGTTGAAAACTTCGACTTGGTCGACTCAGACATAGAATCTGAAAATAGTACCACCATTCAAGTGACCAAAGCAAAAATGACCATATTATATGTGTCCTAGGAGAGACAGTCACCTGAACGACCACCTCCCCCCCCTGTTATTGCCCTAAATCTCTTATCCAGCTCTACGCACACTGTGTTGAATGAGATCACTTCATCACTGACTGTGCAGCCCCAGATTTGTTTCAAATATGGTATCTAGTCAACCTCATATACTACGACGACTTATGAGTAGTCCAATATTCATGTCAAGTGTGTTCAGGCGACCACCCAATTCGTCGTTATCCCTATATCCCTTGCTTTTGTTAAGTATTAAATAATTTATGCCAGGCCATAGTACACCTCGCCATAGTAGATGGATCAAATTCAAAATCCATGGAAAGTTCAACAACGCAAGAAAATGTGGCAACCAGGTCCATTTTCTTCATGTCAGCAGAAAAGCAGCTGACAAAGGGGCACATCATCACCCCCAAGCACCATCCACAGATAAGCCCAACCTGCGTAATATGCGACTCACATAACCACTTGGTCGCCCAATGCCTGGACTTAATATCATTCCAGAAACGGTACCCAATCACTCCAGTAGTCCAAAGAGAATGTAGAATCAAGGAAAAACAATATTTTCTAATTTTTCATGACAACCATCAAACTCGACACTATACTTACATCTCCCAGTTTCAACCTTTGGTAGATACCATATGCTCATTAGCTACCCAATAGCTGGATATAACTGGTCTAGAACCAAGGCAACTTGATGCAAGGCAACTTGCCCCAAGGTAGCCTGGTCCCCATTGTTACCAAAACATTATGAAAGCTAAGATGACCTATTGTCCTAGAAGGGCCCAAAACCAACCAAGTACGGCATGTATTTTGTGCAATAGAAATGACCACGAAGTCAATCAATGTTAGGAACTCAAGAATCTCACTAACTGTCTTCACATGGTCACCACCATCCCACTGATCAATCTCTCCAATCAAGAGAAGATCACATGCTGCTATTATAGGATTTTCTCACTATTCTACCATACTATGGATTGTGAGTACCTCGCAAGGCTAAGAGCGGCAAGGGAAACATTGAGTATAAACTCCCTAAAAGAGTCAGACCAACCAAAACCAAAGATTCGAAGATGGAAAAAGAGCAAACATGCCGCAATGAAAAACTATCTCCGAGCATCCACTTCGGGCACAAAGAGTAGCGTTGGTTCTCACACCACCTACTTGATAAGCCCCTTGACATCATGCATCATATGCACAAGTCACAATCATGAAAAAAATATATTCCCCTTAATGGAAACATTTAGGCACCCTTGCACTCATCACAACTTCCAAATTTAGGAAAGTGGGAGTACCCTTATTATGCCACGTGAAGAGCATAATATTACTCTCATAGAAGCCACCACAATGGAAATTCCTCCACCATTCAATGTTGACGTCACACAACATGCCATCTAATTCATATCATCTTGCATGGGAACCATGACTCGTGTTGTTTGCTTATTTTTCATTGGTGTCGAGACCGCTACAACTACAACAGTAGATGTACCATCGACGATGCAAACTCAACCAGTTTGCACCCTGTCGACCTCATCTGGTTCCACAACATCAACTATGGAATCTTATTCATGTTTTTCGACCAGCTCTCTTAGGCCTAAACCAAATCCTCACAGCCTCACACAAACCAACTCCCCCTTAGACACCTTGTTCCATTCATACGAGGATATTCTAGAGGCCATGATAGAACCAGATTATACATGGGACTCAATGTAGCACTGCTTGTATTTTCTTCCAGAATTTTTTTTTGGTCCTAACAACCTAAAAACCCAAGAGATATACGCCATTGAATCAAAATATTTCCTCCCACTTGGGAAGGTAGACTGGTTCAAAAATCCCATCCTGGCGCCTGACGCATTTGAAGAAGGGAATATGTAAAATATTTCACCAAACATTAAGGTAAATATCTCGAGAAAACCAAGAAAAATCAAATAAATATCACTGGGTACAGCATTCTCTCCAGACAAGGTAGTCACTTACATAAACTTGCTACAAGAGTACAGAGACATATTCGCATGGGATTATTAGGAAATGCCAGGGCTTAGCCCCACTATTGTAGAGCACCACATTAACACCTAGCCTGACATACCACTGATACGCCACAAACAATGTCAATTTCACCCATCTAAGGTAGAAGCGATCAAGTAAGAAATCGACAAGCTTCACAAAGCCGAGTACATCTGCCCAATTTCTTACACATCATGGGTTTCCAACCATGTTCCCACCATGAAAAAATAGAGCACCATTCGCATCTGTACTAATTTATGATATTTGAACAAAGATTTTCCCAAGGACAACCACCCTACCTCGTTCATCGACCAAGTCATTGATGCTTGCGTCGGTCATGAGCCTCTGTCCTTTATGGATGGATTCTCAAGGTATAACCAAATTCAAATCCAACATACAGATTGGTACAAGACAATATTCACTACCCCTTGGGGCACATTCACATACCAAGTTATTTCATTCCGTCTTAAAAATTGTGAGGTGCCTTCTAGCGGGCCATGTATTATATCTTCCATGACCTAGCCCACATCATCCTAGCTTACTTGGATGACCTCTTTGTTCGATCCAAGAAGAGAACTGATGATATGGAGGATTTACAGTTGGAATTCCAAATATGTCGACATTACAACCTAGGCTTGAACCCTCTTAAGTGTGTATTTTTTGTCAACGCAGGTCGACTGTTAGGATTTATCGTGTCCCAGCAAGGGATCCGAGTGGACCCCCTCAAGGTCTAGGAAATCAAAGATGTGCCACCACCCAAAACCCTCAAGCAAATTCAAATCTTTTAAGGGAAAGCCAACTTCTTGAGATGCTTTGTCCCATATTACGCCACTTGTGTGCAAGGATTCTTGCACCTGCTCTGTCAAGATATCCCATTTAAATGGGATGATCAAGCTCAACAATCATTTGAGGTGCTAAAATACACATTGTCTTCAGCCCCATTGATCAGCCCACCAAATTATGACAATGATTACACCCTATACCCATCAGTATCAGAGACCACCATAGCTGGGGTGTTAGTCCAATATGGACCAGATGGTAAAGAACACGTAATCTATTACATCAGTAAGAACTTATCTGGCCCCTCTTTAAGATATGAACCTGAAGAAACAACTTCCCTAGAATTTGTACACGCAGTACAAAATCTTCGACATTACATCATCCTGTGGACTATAATAGTCGTAGCAGCTATCATCCCCATGAGATACTTGCTAACCCACCATCTGATGAACCAAAAATACTCTCACTAGGTAGTCATAATGCAGGAATTTCACCTACATTTTAGCTCCCCCAAGAAAAAAAAACTTTGATCTTAGTTGAGTTCATCACTGACCTCCCAAGTCAGACTAAAGGATCCCCAATTAAAAACTCACTACTAGGCTGTAATATTCCTACATTAGCCTACAACTAATGGGAATATTAAAAAAAAAATTTGTCACATAGATAGGTGAATAAGTGGGTGGGAGTACCCATAAAACTATTTATGGTGAATAAAACCACTTCTCATGTGAAAGTGGATCATTGTTTCAGCCTAATAAAGTACCCTAAGGTGTGGACAGGGGATAAAACGTATTGAGTGGGTCAACCTTGACCAAATCTACAGCATTGTCATGGAGGAATGGCCATCAATGAGGCACAATGCAGATTTAGATGGAGATGCCTTGTGTGAAGGAGGTGATATCATTGAAGGTGGTTTAGGGTTTGCAAACTCTTGTCTTATAAAATGAATGGGATGGGAGCATTAGAAAGTTGTTGATGATATTGTATTTTCTGATTTTATTGTCTATTTAGACATACATCTTTCTTTGGTTGTTTAGCCTAGATTGCAAATTTTGTTTAGCATTGGGTGTTCCTAATCGGGAATCCCACCTTTTCCTATTGAGTAGCTCTTGGGAGAGTCTTGTATTGCATAGTCCACTATCTGGCTTGAGGCCAAGCTTCTTCTTCGAACTACAACACAGATCCTATTGAGGGTTTGGCTGTCTATGAAAGCTGCAGCAAGTTGAGGCTAGATCTACTCAGATCTAGACCATTCTAGTGCTCCTTTTTAGTGGGGAAGGATTCTATCCCATTGGCAAGAGAGTATTGGATCACTAGAGCTACATTTTCAGATCTTGGCATGTGGCCAACATCATTTTTATCCCTAGAGAATAGTATAGATCTAGATCTGCGTTATTCCTGTAGATGTATTTGCAAGGTGTTTCAGCACATCATTTGGAGAGTGATTTTCTAGGTGTTGGGGATCTGCCCTTCACTTTGGAGAATCTATTGGAGGAGATAATTTTATTTTTTATATCATATCAGATCCACTTTCCAGATCTATAATTTTCCATAGATCTGTAGTCTTAGATCTCATATCTACATCTTATACTTGGTGTTTTTTTGAAAACCCTAAGGGGGTTCAATAAAGGATCTTGTATAGTGTATAGATCTGGTATAGATCTAAATTTTTGTCCACATACTTGCTATACATCTAATGTGTAATCTATAGCTATTGCAGAGCCAATAAAATAAATTAGTAAGGCTTTTGCAGTCTTTATACATGGTTGTAGCACCTCATTTTGAGGATTTCTTTCATTCGAGACTTGTATTTTCTTGTTATGCATCTTATGGGACACTTTTTACATAAATTTTGTTGTCGTATTAACAAATGAAAGGTCTCCATATTGGCCTCCTGCTATTTCTAAGATGATCTGCTTTGTTTATCTCTTATTCTGCTATTTTACTGTTGTAAGTGTTAAAGAAGAGTCTCCATATTGGCCTCCTGCTCTTACTTTGATTATTTGTGTTATTTTTCCTGCATATCTTTTACATATTGTTGCATTCCCATTTTGGGATATTACACAGGCGAACATCTATTTCTAGTGACAACTGACGATCCTTAGTACATCGATATCCTCTTATTTTTATGGACCCAAAAGTTCAATACAAAACCCATGTGTCACAACCGAAGGCACATACAGCACCAATCCCCCTGATACCTCGTTGTGGGGGATTTAATTTATCTATAAGGCATCAACATTATCCTACAACGATGCCTCATGCATGACAAAGCTTAGCAAGCCCTAAATGACTCTCATAGTGGAGCTTGCAGTGGCCACCTCTCTAAGATGACTACCACCCAAATAGTCCTACGGGAAGGTTATTTTTGTCCCACATTATTCCACGATTGCATTCAAGTAGTCAAAAGGTGTGAGTGATGCCAATGCTTCGCCCTCAAGGAAAGAGCACCTACCACTCCTCTACACTCGGTCATCGTAGCCAGCCCCTTTTGCAAATGTAGAATTGACTTTATGACTTGCAACCCTGTGTTGCCTGGAAACCACAAATACATAATTGTAATAGTCGATTATTTTATCAAGTGGGCGAAAGCCATGCCCACATATGACAACACGACATAAACTGTTGCACGTTTTCTTTTCAACCATTTCATCTCACGATTCAGTGTGCATAAGGATTTATTCTCCAATCATGGAAAGCATTTCGAAAACTAAATATTCCAAGAGTTGTCTCATCACCTAGGATTCACACATGAATCCACGTCACCATACTACCCTCAATCAAATGGACAAGTAGAATCTATCAACAAAGTGCTTAAAATAATGTTACAATGTATGGTTAGTAACTATAAAACAAACTGGCACCATAGGGTTTTTTTAGCCCTGTGGGCATATCGCACGACAGTTAAAACCTCAATAGGGTTCACACCTTTCCAACTAGTGTACAGGGTAGAATTCATGATTCCCATCGAATGTTAAATCCCAAACTTACACGTGGCCATCGAACTCCTCAATTATACCCAAACTTTAGAACAATGGTTGGTGCAGTTAGAACTCAATGATGAAAATTGATGAGAGTCACTCCAACATAATGAGGCACATAAAAAACAGGTAAAATCATCATTTGACCACAACATCACCCCTCATTCATTTACTAAGGGCGAGTTATTCCTCTACTACGATGTTGCAAAAGAAGCCTTAGGACCTGGGAAGTTCGAAACATTATGGAAAGGTCCTTACATCATAAAACATTGCCTCCTCAAGGGAGCATACATCCTGTCAAAGCCTGACTGTACATGCCTAGCTAACCCCGTCAATGGGATATACCAAAAAAATTTCACCCCTAAGGGCAGGAAGTCTCGGCCTTAGAGATAAGATGCATGTAGCATAATTTTTTGAGATGATCACAATCATTGATGACTTGTTCTAAAAAATGCTCTGGTGTCACAGATGGATCGTCCCCCCATCCACTATTTTGTATTCGCTGATGGAGCCTCATGATGGTCACAAAATCTAGCAGCAGTTGTCCGAGCCATATACTCTCCTGACTGATCTCCATTCCTCACTAACAGAGTATGTATCAGATCATCTACCAATAATCAAGAAGAATATGATGCAGTCATAGGGTTGTTGAGTGATGCCTCCAACCAAGGCATTCACCATCTACATGTCTATCTTGATTCCCATCTAGTGGTATCACAGTTAAAACAAGATTTTTAAGTACGTAATTCACAAATATTTAGGAAGTATTTTCATGTACAAATATTAATTCGTCATTTTTATCATATTACATTCACACATACACTGAGAAATCAAAACCATACAGTTGATCACATAGTTAATCACTTCTTATACTGGAATGCATCTCGTATAAACCATCATCCATAGAAAATTAAAACATGAAAACATAGATATCCATCATAGGTACATAGCATCTATCAATAAACACAAACAAATATCCATATTCACATCATCAAAGCCGCAAAAAATATACATCTCGCATATATACATCAAAAAATATATGAGTCACAGTATACAAGTCATGTCCCTGACCATAATGTCAGTCAAAAAATATGTCTACATGTCATAAAAAATAGGGAAGCATCCTCATAACGAGTGCTTTCCCTAAACATATAAGAATCTCTAGGGTTGAGCCCCGCCAGGTGGGCCCTCTAGATCCATGGTTGCACCTGGTGCTAGTACGGGTGCAACAGCCAAAACTGCAAGTGCCATACAACAAAAAGTCGCGTGATGAGCCCTCTTTTGAGCCATTAGAGTCTCCAACCATTTATCGTCCAACTCATCAAAAAAACCTTGGGTCAGCATCCCCTAGTTCAACCTCTTTAACCAACTCCATGAGTCAGCTAAATCTATTTCATGAGCTTCTGTAGCCTCGAACCGAGCCTCAGTATTAGTTAGCTGCTCCTCAACTTCTACCACCTGAGCCTCAACCACCTTGGCGTGAACAAGAAGGGAAAAATCCCCCCTGATAGCGGCAGCACTACTAACCTCCCTTGAAGGGCGCCCGACACCTCCCTTCCCCCCAACATGGGCTTGATTGGCCCCACCTGGGCCCCTCCTTAGTGGTTGATGCCTCACCAAGTGGGAAAGAGGACGCCTTATCGAACCCACATCTGTAAGAGAAAAAAAATTAGTGTCAATGTCTCCATAAAAGACATATAACAATACACATCATAAAATCCTCAAAAAATGTAGAAAAACATCAAAGGTCGTACCTACAGGACCCCATGCGTAACCGGTTGGAAGACCCATATTTGGGACCCCCAGAAATCTATCCCCAAGTATGGATAGTCCAAAAACATCTACGGGTTCACCTGGAACCACGCCTCAACGGTCACATCCAAATAGCGACCAGCCTCCCCTCCTCCACCGCAGGGCATCACGGGTACCCACCACTGCATTTGAGGATCCCTAGGAGGACCTAGGGCTACTGGCACAAAATTCCTAAGCATCACTACCCTCTCAAACATAACACTGCATAAAATGATCGCATAGGCGAAGACCTTCGACCCCCCTCAGACCTTCCCCAACTATGACACCATGCCATCATAAACATGGCGCACCCAGTCATAGAGGTGACCAACCCATAACTGGCACAAGACGCCAATATGAGGACTCAACACCCTATTGGACGATGATGACCATGTCAGGCGAACTATCATCACTAGGGCACCCCTCTCAACTAAATCGGTCATAGAGTCAATGTGAACACATCCTTGTTTAAGAGGCTTACCACCACATTGATGTTCATCCTAACCTCGAATGCTCACACTACTAGGAGGGAGTGGGTGTGGAAGAGCCTCCCCCCGAGGAAAAAATCTAGTCACAAAGTAAACATCCGTCTCTGGATGGATGACGACGTCTCTACACTACAACACCATCAATTTTTGTCTCCTATTCCAACATCAGACCAGGAAATAAATAAGAATATCATGTGATCTCAAAAGGTTGTTCTCTAGAAATTTCAACAACCCTACTGAGCCAAAAGCCCCTGAGCATTGGGGTATGGTGCCATATTTGTGCGAAGATCAAGCCAATCTCGCTCACGCCACAACATGATTTTACCAGGAAAAAAAAAACCAGTGCCCAAAATAAAAAAACCAAAAAAATAAAGTTTTTCCCACCATCGTGCTTATGTAGAGAACAAGCGTAATGACTGCGCGTCTGTATTAGACACAAACGCACGCATCATCGCGCAAAAGCTTCGCCAAATGTGATAAGCTCGCGAGAAGACTTGCTTTTCCGCAAGGTCCACGCAACTCAACCTTGATTTCCCGAGTGATTGAGGAAAAAAATAAACAAGAAATATGTACAAACCACATTTGTATGGGCCCCCTAGACAAAAAATGAAAAAATTGAAAAGCAAGATGTTCAGGGCCCTACCTAACACTGACGGCGGGAATCCTAGGTACTTAGGCTAACCGCAACAACAAGAAAATCTCGGAAGCAAGGGCTTAGCTCTGACCTCATACTCTCAAATGACACAAATGAATTGAAATGAGCCATATTTGCCAATATATCGCCCTTTTCTGATTATTCGACAAACCATAACTAGAGCTTAGAACGCCCAATTGCAAATCCACAAGAAACACACTAATCAGCACTTCATCACGTTCAAAATAGGCTCCAGGCATCCATGCCTCAAGAAAATTCATTTTTTTAGTCATAGCAGGTATTCCCTCTCTTATCACTTTCCATTCATCATTATGTTCAATATGCTTGAATATAAAATATGCTTTTTACTTGGGGTATTGGTTGCAGGTATTACAAAAATGCAGAATCACTAGTCACCACAGCCACTAAAGGTACAACAGAAGGTATCATTCTATCCCTAGCATGATAGGCTCCCCAAAGAAGCTTTTCATATCCTGACATCATTTCTCCACAATGATCAATGATAGGTTCCATTCACCCAACCATGTTTATCATCAACTCACCTTGCACATGGTAAACTTTCTCGCAGGTCAGTAGAACCTCACCCTCCATGGAATCTATTACTCATGTAGACCATACATCAAATGTCTGTAGCCATAGCCATAAAATCCAAGTCTAGGAAGTACTTCGTGTTCACTCATCCATCATACATCAAGTCAAGTTTCACTCATGTCAAGATAATACCCCTCTCCTGGACTACCATTCTCATCAATAGATCAAATACGCACCACCACGTCTCGCACTTGGCCTATCACACCCCCACCAGCATAGCCCATCTACGACAATGTTCATTCGCTTGATCACTCCCACACCGATACCAACCAATGGGTCCCCCATCCTTAGTAAAACACCCTCCTCACACCATAGTGATGGATTATTTTCATGTTTATTGGGGTGCTTGTCTTCATGCTTTTACATCCAAACCCATTCTATATTCTTTTGGCAAGTGTACAAATATTTTTTAGGAGAGAAATCCCACCCATCCATTCACATTTCTCACTTGGCAATAGTCCCTAATCACCCTTGGTCAAAGATTCACATTCTTTACCACACCCCACCATGACACTCATGACAACTGCATACCCACCCTGGATGTCCTATCAACTCCAGGGACTTCCTCACTAGAAATTGTTATGACTGCCACCACTCGCATTTACAAGCTCCGACCTTGGCCCACTTAACTACCATCATCAGTTATAGCCATTTCTCATCATCATGCCTAACTTAACCTATCACACCACACCCTGCTACATCAACACCACTGGTCCCTTGCATCAGTACTCATCTCAGTCAGTTGGTGCTTCCTTCTTGTCGACCACAACAAACATTTTCCAAGAAGGAGGTCATACCTTGGATGAATCCCCACCTCAATAGGGGAATCCCTGGATGGCATTATGGGAATCATCATTTCCCATTGATGTCATATATCCTCTTGAAATTCGAATTCAACATAAACTTTCATGTCAAGATGGTATCATACTTCATAACCATTGCACTCTGTCAGAATTCGTCAAAGATACGTGACTTGATAAGCATCTCTTTCAACAATGCTTACACGGGAAGGTCCCCAACAATTAGAGACCCATGCATACAATGAGAATTTGTCCTAAAAAAAAAAATTCCATACCAATATTATGCATGAGGGCCCCACATTCAACCTTCATTCAAATAAAAATGCCCTTGAGGGTGTCAACAACCATCGTCATCAACCAACAGCAAACCACTACCACAAAAGTGACATAAACAAAACCTCTATCTGTCAGATAATCTTAACTAGTCAAAATATCATGAGAATGGGACATGACCACCTCGTAGAAATATTTTATTCATTCTATCTCTTTCAGGGTTCCAACAGAGCACGATGCCTCTTTTTACTCATGGCAAGGGATCTCCAACATCATTTTTCAAGCAAGTTACTCTCTCCCTCTCTCTCTCTCTCTCTCTCAAAAGGCCTACATAGAAAAATAAACTATAATGTATTTCGGCTATACATCTCTTCCCAGACCTCATACATTAGGGGGCAACTGTTAACACTGAAAATTCATACAAGAAAATACATTAGAAAATTTCAAGTAGAAGGTACAAATAAAGATTTACAAGGAAGAAATACATTACAGGAGCTAAAAAATTTAACTTTTCCTAAGGTCAGCAGACAATTTTTTTGACCGCGAATAGGAAGAATTGTCCCTGGGTGATCATTGCAACTTTTTCTTCAATAACCGCGAAGAACATCATGGCTATCCCTCGAATAGTCGCACAGACCTAAGGATGCGAAATGTCTCCATATGGAACCACTTGGCACACTTTGAGAAAAAAATTCTCACTCATGCTATCTAAGTATAGTTTCCTTGGATAAACCTTGAGGATTTAGTGCAGCACACAAATGAATCATACCCCCACTCTTATTTCAACATCCATCTTGTACCAAGAGAGGGAGGGAAAAATTGAAATTTTTCTATAAAATCCAGCCATGGGAAGAGAAATGGGAGACACATTGTTATGCTGGCCAAATTTCTCCTCAGCAAACTAACTTGTGTTGTCCAGTAGCAAGAGGATTGGAAGGATGCAGTGCTGGCCATCCAACACCTCAATCCAAGAGAGAAGAGTTCACCACGTGTCCATTGATCTACCATCCTTTGAGAGGGAAGAGAGGCTTGCTGAAACAATTGAGGGGAAGAGACCCCCTTTTCTTGGATATTGGAGCTCTTTAGCTTGAAGGATCCACTATAAGAGATTTAGAATTCTATCTTCTACTACCACTAGCACCTAATAAAGGGAGAGAGCTCTTCATTTTTGAGTTATTAGTGTGTTTTCTCTATTGCGAGTTTTTCTTGTGCATGTTGTTTTTTTTTTCGTCTCTTTGTTTATGTAGCATGCTATGTTTCCATTTAGCTTAGCTTATTACCTATTGAACTTGTTCCACTAATGTTAGACAAACCAATTTGACCTGTGACATGCTTGTAGGAAAGCAGCCTCCCTACTAAGAAGAGTGTATTTCGTCCGCCCATGCGTAAAATACACTACAACACTCTATATGACTAATTTATTGTCGTATTGCATGTTTTGGAACACTTATAGATTAATGACCCATTCTAAGACAATAAGGATTAAAGATCCCATTTTCACTTCTTTAAGTAGTGATGCATTAAATCCTTGAAATATTTTTTGATAAGTTATCTCCTACTACCAACCTATCTAGTATATAATTAAGCGAGATATGTGGTAATGAAGTAGAACCCAAAAAATAAAATATGTATATTCTTCTAGTAGGTTCCAATTACCAAATAAATTTATAATCATTTTTGCATCATTAGTTAGTCTAGGACATCCTTTGCAAAACATGATATGACATAATCTAGCCAAGAATGAATCAAAATTTACCATATGATATTCCTTGAATTTTGTGATCCCATAAAATTAAAAAATAAACATAAATAGGTGCTTCTAACATGTTCCAAATGAGGTTCAAACTTGAAAATTTACTCCTTGCACATAAAATATCTAATAAATATGAATCTATATAGAAGGAAGGAATAACGCCACTTTTTTAGCCTTGAATTTTTTTCTATAGGGATATATAGTTCATTAAATATGTTATTTCCAAATTAATTAGTACTTTTTATGTGGCTATTGTGTGGGTCAATGGAAACCATGCATCCATGAATCATGAACAATCTATCTCACCATAAAATATACATAACAACACCATAAGATATATGTATGGTTCCTTTAACCATGTAATAAAGTACCACCTATTTGTCATATTAAAGATCTTCTTATCATGTTTCCACCACCTGATGTTTCTCTATCTCACAAGAGTTTTCCATTGTCAAATGTTTCCTAGAAAAGAGTGCAATAAAGATAGCAACACTCTTATTCTTTTATTTATCACATTAAATAAATAAGAATTTAATAATTATAAATTTCCTATGGAAATTCCTTCTCAATTATTTTGAAGGAAAACATACAAATAAAAACATAATTATAATTCATCAATACCATTAATGATCCAGATTTATGCAACACAACAGAATACACATATAACCATAAATACAAATATGCAGTGGAAATAACACTTCATTTCATTAATATCAAAGAACTGAAATTTGCTTACAAACAGAATGGAAATAAACTAGCTAGGGCGTTGGTAGCTTATCTCTGAGAAGCAATGTGACGGATATAGGCCTCTGAACTATGTTACAATGAGGCTTGAGGGCCTACTTGTTATTTAGAAACAATGGAAACCCTAAAAATCCAAAACCCTAACCCTAGGAGATGAAGCGCCAAAACTATGGGCCTCGTTTGGGTAAATTGGGTTCAACTCCTGTACTAGAATTTTGGCACACTTCCTTCGCTGACATGCACCATACCTTGTTAGAAATATCTATACAAGGACTACCACTTTTTATGTGATAAAAATCAATCGATGGACCCAAGTTGCTCTCGTTTTTCCCAAAAAACATCGTTTAGGGCCTCAAAACGGCTTTGGAAGTTCAGGACTCGAAAAGCTGCTAAAAATAGTAAGTTGTGCCAAAACTAAAAAAATGAAGTAGACAATGGTGGGGCCCCAAGTGGAATAGGTGGGTGGCCACCAATATACACCTGGATAATTCCTCCCCCCTTAGGAAGCAATGGTTCCCAATACATTGAGTTCCTCCATGAGATGAGGAAATTTCTGCTAAACTCAGTCCCTAGTGAACCACTTTCCTTGGTACAAGAGTTGGCTAGCTTTAAAAACCTGATATAGTTGGATATTTTTTTGGCGAGTGTTCTTGATTTTCATGTCCATGATACAATATGTGGTGGCCTGTTCCATGCAGTCTGGGTTTAAATTTGTTGCTGTGAGTTTTTCTGCAATGTCAGAGGCATCTAACTCGATCTCAAATGGTTGTTGCAATTCTGGTAATATGAGCACTGGGTAGAATAGAGCCGATGTTTCAATTATACGAATGCCTTATGTTGATATTCTGACCAAAATAATTTTTCTTGCACTCCTCCCTTGGTGACTTGACTCAAGGGCCAAGTGATATGAGAGAATCCCAACATGAATTTGACGTAGAAATTAGCAAGGCCCATAAAGTTGCAAAGCTTTGTTAGAGTGGTTGGGGTTGGCCAATCCCAAATGACTTGGATCTTGGTTGGATCCACATGCACCCCCTTTCATCAATAATGCATCCCAGATATTGAACCTGGGTCATGCAAAAAGTGCACTTCTCCAAATTGGCACACAACTTGTGTTGTTGCAGTGTTTGGAGGACTTTTCAGATGTGGTGGAGGTGCTCTTTCCAAGTCTGGCTAAATATCAAAATGTCATCCAAGTACACCACTACAAATGAGTTTTTGAATGGACACAAGATGTCTTCCATCAACCTCATGAAGGTTGTGGGAGCATTCGTCAACTCGAAAGGCATGACCATCCATTTGAAAAGGCCCTCCTTAGCTTTGAAGGTAGTCTTCCACACATAAGAGGGTTCAATTGGTACCTGGTGATACCCATAATTCAAGTCGATCTTGCTGAAATATTTCGCCCCTTTGAGTTGGTCCAGAAGGTCATCAATCTGTGGGATCGAGTACCTATTTCGAACAATGATCTTGTTCAGCGCCTGATAGTCAATACAGATTCTCCAAGTCCCATCCTTCTTCTGTACCAACAAGATCGAGCTCCCACATGGTGATGAACTTGGTCAAATGTGACATTTCTACAGCATCTCCTAAATCTACCTCTTGATTTCATCATTCTCCATAATAGAGCACGAATAGATTGATCCAGTGGGTAACGATGCACCTGGGGTTAGATCAATGGGGTGCTTGACCTGACAGTGCAAAGGAACCCCTGTGGCTAAGGTGAATATGTCCTTGTACTCCTCCACAACCTTGTCGATTTGTTGTTTTCATACAGAGGAGCCCTGTCTAGAGGTCATGGCCATAGTCTTCTTCTTGCCCTTAGGGCAGATCATTAGGAAAAAAAATTTCCTGGTTTTCGAAATGAGCTTACTGCATTGTTTTGCAGTAACCAAAGAGATTGCGACATGTAGTGGTACCTCTGGTATCCTGTACAACTTATTTTCCAAAGTAACAATAATAGCGCGAGGCTAGGACACAAACATAGCATGTCGCTTCCACAAGTATGGATAGCCTAATAATACATCACAAACATCAAGAGGAGCAATGTCACATAATACCTCATCCGTGAAGAGATTGATGCTATAGGGAAGGCGACACTACTAGCTTACACGGAGATCTCGTCCTTGGTGAAGCCACCCGATGGTGTATGGATGTGGGTGTGCTATGGTCGGCAAGCCCAAACGTTTCATGGCATCTACTGAAATGAGGTTCTTTTGGCTCCCATTGTCAAAGGTAAACTATAGCGGGGAACCCTTTACCCACATCTGGGAGTGGAAGAGGCGCTCCTCCTCCTCTGGATCTTTCGATTCCTCCTTCTAGATCTTCGCAGTGGAAATAGTGGCATTGGGCTCCACATCAATAATATGTATCCCTTTGTCATTCCCCTTTTTAGGTTCTGATTCAGAGTCATAGCATGCATCTAATTCAAAAGCCCTCATCTCGGCCACTAGTGACTACTTGGCCCGAAACTCACTTGTGTTGTGAGTGGAACTCTTGTGGAACTCACACCACTTTCTCGTGTCCTCCTTTGGCTTTGCGGTGTTGTTCTTTGCTTGCATCTTTGGCAGTTTTTCTTGGGCTGAGATGCATTGGATTTTTCCTTTGTTCTACGGTTTGGGGGCGCCTTTCCCTTGCTTTTGATTTGCAGAACCAAAGTGTTACTTCTTCTGTTTGAATTTCTGCTCGATCTTGGCAGCATACCAATATGTCGTACCAAGTGAGGGGATGTTGAGGAACTCCATTTCCTCCTGAATGTATCTATGAAGACAACTATGATACTTTAGCACCAAATGTTTCTCCAAATATTTGATACCCAACTTTTTGCATAGGGTATGGAATTGATTCGTCAACTCATGCACATCTTGATCCCTTTGTTGCCGCAATGTGGTCCATTGATTTTCTTACAGACAGAATAGAAATAAACTAGCTAGGGCACTGGTAGCTTATCTTTGCGAAGAGATGTGGCGGCTACAGGCCTCTAAACTGTGTTACAATTAGGCTCAAGGGCCTATTTATAATTCAGCAACAATGGAAAAGCCTAAACATCAAAAACCCTAGCCCTAGGAGATGAAGCACCAAAAATCATTTAGGTAAATTGGTGTTTCAACTTCCCAGGGAAAAACTTTGGCATACAATTTTTGTTTGATGCACACCATACCTCATTAGAAAGATATATTTGAGGAATACAACTTTTGATGTGAGCAACATTGGTCTATGGACCCATGTTGCTCGAGTTTTTCCCAAAAAATGTCGTCTAGGGCCTCAAAACGGCTCCAGAAGTTCAAGACCCGAAAAAATGCTAAAAGTAGTAATTTGTGTCTAAACTAAAAAACTAAAAGAGACAATGGTGGGGCCCCAGGTGGAATAGGTGGGCGGCCACCAATATCCACCTGGATCAATTAATAATAAGTTAGTACCTAAGATTCTTTAAACTAATTTTCATTTTTTTTTATATCAGTTGCTTGTTTTAAGAAAAAGAAAAAAAAATGATAGTGACTAAAAATTATTGGGTGAAAATTTTCCTTGATTATGACTTTATTCCTCTCGCACCAAAAATACTACATGAAATCCCTTCAATCACAATTTTATCTTGGCTCAAATGCTTGCAAGTAATGAAGACAACTATCAATGCCCAAAATTCACAAAGCTATATTCAAAATTAGGAATAGAATGAGTAATGCAATTAGTGACACTTGAATTTAATGGTTAATATGTCAAATATTTGTGATATAAGACTAGATGTTACTCACTCTAATAAGACTCGCTAGATTAAACAAACTAAATAGTGATTGGACACTCTAGATGGAAAACCCACTCTAGATGCTAAATCCATGCAATAATGACTTTATTTTTTCTTAGGCGAGAGCTCAAAAACCTTGGCTTACCTGCTTTAGTAGGTTCCAAAAATGTCTCTCTTCTTATAAAATTCCCAACATAGTGATAGGATACTTCTTGGAAAACTTTTTTATGGGTACATTGATAGGTAATTACCTTTTTAGAATGTATGACAAAAAAATTCAACAAAGTAAAACACACACACAAATATCATACATATATATGTATGTGTTTTGAGAGACACATGAGTGATCATTTAACCCTTCTTACTTTTTCCACTATAAAGTTTTAAAAAGAATAACTGATCTCGGTGGGCTTGAAATTCTAAATATTAATGTTTCACAAAGAAACAATATATATATATATATATATATATATATAAACATGTATTAGCACCTCCAATTTTGTTTATATTGGTGAATCTCCAACAAATTTAACCCTTTTGGTGCATTCAAAAAACTTGTTTAGACAAAACATGCATCAATAAATTGTCTTATCCAACACCTTTCCAACTTGTCTTTTTCATTGGCACATTAAAAGAAACCCACTTTTGAACCATTTTGGTGACTCTCCAAAAACTCCTTTGCACGTGTCGATGAACTCAAAAACATCATTTTGGCAATAAAAAACATTTATCTATGAAATTTAAAATGTTTCCTATCGACACTAGATTTTTATCCTTTGCTAATTCTCGAAGAAAATTCCTTTTCTTTAGCACAGCTTTCAATTTCTTAAATTTTATCTAAGAACCTTTCTAAAAACTTCTCTACTATATTCAATTTTCTTCAAGAAAATATGTCCTCCATTGTGCTTCTAAAAAACTCATTGGTTCCATCCCTTAATGTCTATCAATTGTAAGATCTTTTCAATTGGAAAGACAGGAAAAGATGTGGAAATATCAACCAATTTTTAGTGAAAGGCTTTAAATATTCTTCCGGTGTTTCATTTCCAAGTTCCATAAAGTTATGTATAGAAAAGAGTTTCATCGAATAGAAATTTTTTTTCTCAATCATACTACAAAATTTTAACTATATTTTTTTTTCTTCAATAATTTATCTCTTGCTAAAGAAATTTCAACTTTGTTAATACTAAAAATTCAAAATAAAAATGTTTGTTTCTTAAAGTTGAGATACTTTCTACCTATATGAACCATAACATCTTATTCTTATTTTCTATGTAACCAAGCACCCCACCCTTCATTTCATAGGCAAGGGTAAGATATTCTTTTAGTTACCAAGGCCATACAATAACAAGGCTTCAAGGCATTATAGAAATATGGTATTATGAGCTCAACATGTCACATATGGGAAATGCACCTAGGTGGTAGGATAAAAACATTCCTCTCAACCACATAAGATAAAACCATTTGACATGAATGCATAACTTCATTAAGCCAAAACATGTTAGAAAACCATTTATGAAATCAAATCAAATTGGTACCCAAATTTTTCGAAAGAATATGGGGCGTATTATGTAATCAAAACAACCATGTTATGTTTCATCATCAATTTAATACTTTATATATATTATGTCTAATTATTTCATGTCAAACCCTACCCTGATCATTGGTCTTTCATATGAGTGTAATCAATCTTGTATCTTTTCTAGGAAAATAGCATAACTTATATAATTTGTCTCACCAATAAAGAATTACCTCAATAATAATAACAAATTTATTGTTCATATCTTTCATAATAAATATATTTAGAAACAAATCTACATTTTTAGTGTTCTTACTTAATTGGGATATAAATAGTAAATTAACACTCAGACTAGGTGCACAATACACATTAATTGTCACTTTATTCTGACACATTTTTAATAACAACCAACAACTATATGTTATGAAACCATCTCACAAAGGAGATGAAAATATAGATCAATGAGTTAAAAATTATCCTCTTCAAGGGGGGAACCTAAGTTTACATTACATAATTGAACAATTATTGGTTGATACAAATGACAAGACCTCGTTTCTATATATGGGAGTGTAATGGGTCACGATATAATCAGAGCCTTCATAATAATAATAATGTAAGGGCACAAAAATAACAATGTGGGTGATACTTAACAATAACAATAAGGGGACTACACTATTATTATAGGGACCTAACATGCCCCTCTCCTTGAAAAAAAGTGTTGTCCTCAACACTTGAGTAGTTATGGATGCTTTTGTATAAAATTATCATCCTCACATGTGGAATCTTCAGCGGATAAGTTCCTCCATTTAGTGAGATAATATGAAAATTATCGATTTTGTAGTTGTCAGGTTCTTATTTCTGTGACTGCTTCAGGCTCCAATATGATTTTTCCTTCTTCATCAAGTTCTGGAAATAATGAGGGAATTGGGATATTTTCACTGATAGCCTTATTTAAACATGAAACATGGAAAACTGGGTGGACTCAAGAAGATGCAAGAAACTCCAATTTTTATTCCATAGTACCAATATTTTTTCATATCCTTACTCACTAAGAAAAAGAGAGAAGCATCTATATCCATGTGATGGGTACCACCAAAGTCAACTATCCACACACTTTCAGAAGTATAAAGCATGAATAGAAAATGTATATTTATCTACCTTATCTTATGAATTTTGGTGACGTAGATTAGATGAACATATAGTTAACATGTTTCCTTCAAGCCCCTTGACTTTTTCTTCTAAGTCTATTCTTCTACTAGAAATCATTCTCCATATGTGTTAATTTATTACAATAAGAATGGGCCTTCCCTCTCCTATCATTCTTATTCAATGTATACGAACTGAAATACACACTAACCATTGAAAATTAACTAACATGGTGGAAGAAAATTATTGAAGAGAGTGAAGATATACAATTGATTTCTAGACTAATTGTTGGAAGAAAAATGTTGAGTTAAACTGTAGAAAATGTAGTAAATGGAAAATTTAAAATATTAATTATCTTCTAGGAAGATAAAAGTCCTATTTAGATCCCATTCCTTCACCATTTTTCGACGTCATTATTGTAACATGAATGAATAATTCATAATTGAGTGAAAATATATAATGAAAAAGAAAATTCCATGTTATTATACATGATTAGTCATAGTTATATAAGAAATCTACATCATTATAGGAACAAGGCATAAAAATTTAAAACAATATAGAAGAGGTGGGGGCCAGGGAAGGGGTGGTAATTCCTTATACTTAACCCAAAATAATGAAATAACTTAATTCAATCCATGCACAACATTTTTATATTATAAAAGAGTAATTATTTCATAAAACTACTATAGGAAACATGTACTCTAGTTATGTGCAATTTTTGTGTAAGAAAAACACTGAGAATAATAGAACAAAAATAAAATAAAATAAAATGGAAATACATAGGGTTCCTCATAGTACTCTTGGGTGGGCCCTATCCAAGGTTCTTAAGGAACCTAAAAATATCACTAATAACCAATTACATAAAGAACTTATTCATTAAGAGAATTATCAAAACCTAATATAATATTCAATATGGTAAAAATAAATAGCTTGAGAGATCCTAGAAGGATGAAGCCAAATGAAAAAACTAACAAAGTTTGAACCTCAATTTATCCTTTATACACAAAATTTAGGAACTCATCCCTTGATTGGAGGGTTGTGTGTTCCCCTGAATCTTGAGATCTTAGAGCATTGTTTCCAGAAACCACTCCCTCTTAGTAGATCTAGTCTCCTTGACGTTCAAAGTGTGTTTGAGTGAATTGTTATTGTATTTATTAGAGGTATAGCTCCAATATTAAAAAAAATACTTAATTTATCTTAGGACTATTGGAAAAAAAATTACATGCTAACCTATCACATTAATATATTAATTGTGCCAAGAAATCAAGCAAAAACATAAAAAGGTAAAAATCAACCAATATAAGAAATTCATATAAGAAATTTTGGCCCAATATTTAACCAATTGCTTTCCTCTCGCTCGACCATCCTTGCTTATGCATTGGGGGCTAATTGAGCCCCTATTAATTAGGAAAATCCCAATTAATGATTGTTAAAAACATCCAATGCGTCCTGATGACCTGATGCATGACTTATACAATTTTCTAATTATACAACTGATAGTTCTCTTCCCTTTAACTCCAATCTCAAATGAGCCTTCCTTAGAACTGACATGCAACAAATATTTATAGTGAATTACTAGTTATCTAATTGATCACTGCATGCGAATTAAATAATATTTAATTCACTGAACCTATCACTAGCTCATATCTCAGTTAGAACTATTTAAACTTATTTTAATTCAAATAATTGAGTTAACTAATTACAACTCAAAATAAATCAACCTCGGGCTCCTAAAACGTAAGAGACACCCTACATGCCTCTAGTTTGGCCTCCAAATCAAATTTACTAAACTAAATAATTCTTCCTGACTCAATTACACTTATAAGTTGTCATGTGATGTGTAATTACAATTTACTTCTAATTTAATTAAGGGAAAATTAAATCTGAAGCCTCATGGGTTCCATTTTCAATATTTCTTGTTGTCACTTTTAACACTCCCTTTCAACAATAAAGGAATTCAACTCTATCCCGATCTTGTACCTTTGGAATGTTTTTCATGCAACACTTCTCTAGTGTTGTTTGCTACTGCAACTTCTGAAACTAGAAAAATAAATAAAAATAAAAATCCAAACTAAATCAATATGATGCATCTGTCTCCAGAGTCTCTCACTGCTACAAGCTACTGTATTTTCTACTGAAAAATCTGCATTGTTGTTTACTATACATCTATGCCATATGCACTGCTTCCAACTCTAATTTGTGCTCCAGTATCTGACATTTGTCACTCTGACATTTGACTGCATCAATCACCATTGATCCATCTTGCTACTATGTGTTATGGGATCCCATAGCAAGGTAATGATCCATGAGATAAGACATCTCAATGGACCTTGCCGAAATTTCTTCTATTGGGATTATGAATTCACTTCGCCCCACCTCTCACCTGGAGGTATAGCTACATGTGCTCCCTCTACCCACCTGGCTCAAAATCCCCCCCTAATAGAGGTATTTGCTTGAGTGGATGCCTCCACTCAGTCCCCTCTCTGCTTCTCCAATTATTGCTACTCCACAACCTTATGAGGCTTCTTCTGAGGTTTCATGTTGAGAGGTTTTTATGATCCCTCTCGACCACCAAGTCTCTAACCTTTGCTTTAACCTTAATTCTTTGCATGCATATTTTACCTCGAGAGCATACAAGTTATTTACTCACAAAACAATCTATTTCACCTGTCTTGTGGTGATTTGTCTAAGGAAAATATTTCCTTTGCTAAATATCACATCATAACCACAGTCTTGCAATACCGCTAAGGAAACAGGATTCTTATTTAGTCCTGGAACAAGAAAAACATTTGACTATTTAAGAGGGGAGCCAGATTCCCTCTGAAAGGTAATTGTACCTATTTCGGTCATGATATACCTCCTATCATCTCTAAACTCTATGTTTTGTTGGAGTTCCTTCTCCTCCAAGAAATTGAAGAGGTATCTATTCCCCTTCATATGGAACGAGGCATTGTTTTTTAGATACCACATGCATCCCATTACAGTGTTGTCCATGCATTCAATGAGAGTAAAATCAAGCTCGAACTGTGAAGCTAGATATTCTCATGTTGCTGCAACTACATGATCCTTCTTTGTTTCCTTCTATGGACATTTTGTGGCATAGTACCTGTACTCGTGATAGTGAAAACACTTGATCTTGGACAAGTCTCTCTTGCCCTATTCACCTTGGGACTTCTTTCCCTTGGCTTTCTTGACTTTTCTGACTAATGAAAAATCTTCGTCTTTGTCTTTGGAAGAGGTCCCGTCTTTGGTGCTCCACCTTATCTCTTCTTGTACCAAGTCAAACCACAATCGCTCCCACTCTGGTGAATTCTCCCTCCCATTCACCGAATCTTAGTAGTTTTTCCAGATCTTGGGAAGGCCTAGAAGTGCTAGGCTCACCAAATCATCCTAGGCTATTGTCACACAAACACTTCTAATCTCATCTCGACATTGAGTGAACTTCTTCAAGTATTTTGGTATTTTCTCGCTCGCCTCCATCTTGATCGTTCTGATATTTTCTTTCAGGTCCAGCTTCATGTGGTTGTTGCTATTCTAAAACATATATGTTAAGGCCTTCCACATAACATATGGATTTTCCTTTCCATGGAGGTTCGATACAATATGATCTTGAACTATTTCTAACAATATCATTCTTGCCTTTTCTACATTCTTCTTTCATGCATCAAGAAGTTGAGCATATGTTGTTGCAAGCTAGGGAATATCACTGTCTATGAATGCCTTTAGTCTGTTGTCCTCTAGCACTTCCTCCATCCTGTCCTTACATGATATGTAATTAAAACTACTCTCAAGGGAGTATTCGAGTCTCAATCCATAGAAATACATCTTGATCTGTTGATGGTCCTGAAGAATAAATCTGCAAATTCAATGTACTTTTTCAAAACAAAATTTGGTTCTTCTCTTCTATTGTGATTCATGCTCTGATACCATGTATGAATATCTAAATGGATTCAACTGATATTTTAATGTACTAAAACAAAATGTTGAATCAATTCTACAAATTGGAGAAACCAATTATGATTGCACAATCACATGAACAAGTAAGAGAAAGAAACAATCAATCGCACAAAACAAGATGTATCTAGGGAAAGCCTCAGCTAAAAAATCTGCTACTGTATATTTAATAAATTCAATATCATCAAACAATACAATGATATTTCCCTTACTGATAAACTTTTGCACTATGCTAACTGTCTCACTCTGATCCTGCTCTGATCTCGCACTAATATAAGCAAGTTTGGTCCAATATTTAACCAGTTGCTTGCCTCTATCTAACCATCTTTTCTTACGAATTCTTGGGCTAATTGAGCCCCTATTAATTAGGAAATTCCCAATTAATGATTTTGAAATACATCCAAGGATTCTTGATGATGACATGCATGACCTATACAATTTTATAATTATACAACTAATAGTTATCTTCCCTTTAACCCCATTCTCAACTAGGCCTTCCTTAGAACTAACATACAATAGTTATTTCTAGAGAATTATCAATTAAATGATTTATCAATGCATGTGAATTAAATCATATTTAATTCAATTGACCTATCGCTAGCTCATCTCTCAGTTAGAACTAGTTGAACTAATTTTAACTCAAATAATCAAGTTAACTAATTACAACTCACAAATAACTCAACCAGGAGTCCTAAAAAATAGGATACACCCTACATGCCTATAGTTTGACCTCCAAGTTGAATTGTCTGAATAACTAAGTCTTCCTGACTTAGTTAATACTTAGAATCTACCATGTGATGTGGAATTACAATTCACTTCTAATTTAATTAAGAGAAAATTAAATCTGAAGCCTCATGGGTGCCATTTTCAATATTTCTTGTTGCCATTTAAAAAAAAAAGAGCTCACATTCATCCAATTTCAACCAAAGCTCCTTTACTTCAGCTAATCAATCTCCATTTTTTCAAAGGATAAAGGATCAAGAGAGATCAACTCTTTCTCAACCTACACAACTTCAATTTTGTTGATCTTATCTTAGAAAGTCTTCATCTTCTTCCCGACCTCATTCTAATAACCAATCTTACTCATATGAAAGTGAATCAGCTTGGAGGTATAGGTACTTATCACTACCATAGCCTTATTCATATTTTTTCAGTGACAAACCTCTATTGATCATCCACCAAATCTAGAACCGCATATTTGTAAATTACCAAAGTACCTTACTCTTCCATAATGCCTCCATATCTTGTGCTTGTGTACTATGTTATGTCTATTTAGAAAAATAGGTTCTTTCTTTCAATGTGTGATCTTGATCTATATACCTAAAACCTCATTATATCTTCAACTCAAAATCTTTTGTCAATTTACTAAAGAGATCCAACGTTATTGGAGCACATCTAATTGACAATCTCCAAAGGGCTTGTACATAACAAGAAAACAAGATAGGTATTGAACCAATGTCTCTAATGCCATTGGAGAACCAAGAAATTAGAGATATAAAGGAATTGTTGAAAATTCTAGGAATAAGTGGTGTCTAAAGACACCATTATAATTCTTAATCATGAGTGAGAAATACTCAACATATAATACAAAACATAAAGAATGAAAAAAAATAAAAAGTAAAATAAAAAATTACATGATAGATCATTCCATAAGACAATATATATAGTAGTCCACTACTTTGGAATAAGTTATGCCAGCTAAATATTTAAATTCTCAATTGATCATTTAGAAATTTGCTCAATCAACACTCATAATCAATTGTCCATTATAAAATGACTATCTCTAGAAGATCCAAATATGTGATGAGTTTTCTTAGCTAGTTATTCCAACAACAAGCATTGTTAAAACATTGTGTATATATTGTAAGACTATATATTTGAATTCTTTTCCACTCTTAGATAACTTTTTATGCTCGAGTTATGTATACAACATGATTATCGACCTAAATCCCACAAATATACAAAGATACCTTCCTACTAACTACTAAGCATTATCTAGACAATATTCACAAGAGTGCATGAAACACAAATATGCATGAATGGTAACAAGTTATTGATTGAAGTGATCCCTAATGGTCAACCATATACACAATGAATTTGGTTGATCATACGGTTTCTTTCCCTTAAATCAAGTCAACCATAGTCTACATTTGTAGAAATTATATAACTAATGCGTTATACATCCAAGATTCTCCTGATCACACACTATTTGACTTCATGCATAATACAGAATCTCTTCTACTATTGATCATTATATGCGGAAATTAAATCAATTGCATGCACACATTGAAACCATAAAAGTTCACACATATGAACACAATGTTTTAACGGGAAAGCCTGAAGCTAAAAACCCCAACTATCTATATATAATATATGCCATAGATATCATGTAACAATCCTCATACAAAGTTGATCATGTCAAGCTCTCGGTACAATACAATCGCTACACACTAATCAGGCCCGATCTAGCAAATCCATGCACCAATCTTTGCCACCTGCTAGCCTGCCTCTACTATGCAATCCCTACTGAAGAATGGATCTGAATGAACTCGAATTGATCCAGCCTTGCTCACGCAATCCTCATTGGCATCTCCAATCACTGGGTGTTGCAAATCATGCAACACTATAGTCACAACTAATAGTCAACCTGCTCTTTCACCTACCTCTCCACTGGTCTCCACTGAAACTGTCAATGCACTGTAGTTAACTGATGTATTCTCCAGTTGATTAATGAGTTAATATTTAGTGAATTAATTAATAATTAATTCACACCACTCTCACTAGTGTATCAATTAGTTAGACTAGATACAACTAGCTCAACTATGTTTAACTCAGTTAAATTGAACAGAACTCCATCAACTACCTCAATAACTCCACCAAACTCTGTCACATGAGTTCTAACTGAAGTATCCATGCAATAACTCCACTTAACCCCCAGGAATAGCATAATTTCTTCTGTCAGCTCCTATGCCACATCTGTGCACTTAACTGAAGTGCTCCAAGAGAATAAGATAATGTTTATAGTCCAAATATTATTAAGAGATAATAGTATTTGAAATATCTATTTTTAGAATGGCAATCTAAAAATGGATTCCGCCCAATATGTCTAAAAATAGAAGTCCATCTATTTTTCCAACTTGACCAACCATCCACAAATAGCATCCTGCAACTCATAAAATATGATCGACATGTCTAAAAATAGACATAGTCTAAAAATAGACTTGCACCTAAAAATAGCCTGCGGGCCCACTTAGTGACAGCGACTCATTTTCACTAAGCTCATTATCTTGTTGAATATCAACACTCCCTCTCAACATGATAGGGATTATCCTTCACCCCGATCCTGCCTCTATGGTATTCAAATTTGTTCCTGCCGAGCGTCTTCGTCAGAATATATGCATCTTGATCCTCCGTAGGAATGTACTGAAGCAACATGATCTTCCGCTGCACACAATCTCTGATATGATGATACCGGATATCAATATGTTTAGATCTATCATGAACTATTGGATTAACCGAGAGTTTAATGCAACTCTGATTATCACAATATATCACAGTAGGATCTAAGTGTGAACCGAACAACCAGACCAGGATCTTCCTCATCCATATATCCTCCATGCAGCCAAACTCGCTGCCATATACTCGGCCTCTGCTGAACTGAGTGCCATGGATCTCTACTTCCTGCTGTACCAAGAAACTGTTGTCGACCCGATACTGAAAATCCCTCCATATGTGCTCTTTCTTTCCATTGGGCTCCCTGCCCAATCTGCATCCGTGAAGCCACATAGCTTCACCTCATCTGACTGTCTGTACCACAATCCATATCTTGATGTGCCTCTGAGATATCTCAATACATGCTTCCCCGCCTTCCAAAAGAGCTTGGTAGGCTTAACCATAGCTTGTGAAAGCTGGTTAACATCATAGCATATGTCGGGTCGTGTATTGACTAGATACATAAGCGACCCCACCAACTGTCGATAAACAGTGGCATCCACTACCTCTGCCGATGTAGCATCCTATTTCCTCCATCCACCAGGAAGAGGAGTGTCGATAGGCTTGCAGCCATGCATGTTGAACTTCTCTAGTATCTCCCGGGCCTACTTGCCTTGGAGACACAAACAATCCATCATCAAGCAATGCCAAATTTCCAATCCCAAGAAATAATGAAGGAGGCCCAAGTCCTTCATCTCAAACTCTTTTGCAATATCAGGCTTGCATGAGAGCATCAACTGTTAATCACCCATAAAAATCAAATCATCTACATAAATTACAATGATTAGAAACTTACCCTCCACCACAATCTGGTATAGGTTCGGATCTGCCTCACTCTTGGTGAATCCAAGACTGGTGAAATAACTGTCTATCCGTGTGTACCAAGCACGAGGTGCTTGTTTCAACCCATACATCCCTCTTTTGAGCCTGCACAGATGCAACTCGCTACTAAAGATCTCGAAACCTTCAGGCTGCTCTATGTACACATTCTCCTCAATGAATCTGTTTAGGAATGTAGTCTTCACATCCATCTGATGAATGTGCCATCCCATCTGCGCTGAGAGAGCTAGGATGCTCTGTATGGAAGAATACCTATGACAAAAAAAGGTTTCCTCATAGTCGATCCTCAATCTCGTGAGAAGCCCCGGCAACAAATCTTGCCCCTTGTACTTCTCGATGCTCCCCGCCGCAGCTTGCTTCACTCTTGTAGATCCATCTCGAACCTACCACCGATTTCCCTTTAGGCCTTGGGACAATCTCCCATGCAATCGTTTCGACAATCGAATCATACTCTTCCACCATGGCATCTACCCATGTAGGGTCCTCTGCGCTTCCCCTGAAAGAGGACACTTCACATGACACACTTGCTCATTGTGGAGCCATGTATCCAAGATACCCGTCAGTGGGACCGCTTGTCCGTTGCCAGATGTAGGTGCTCCTACAACCTTCTCTGCATCTTGAGCCAGTCGCTCAGCTTTTGTAGTGCGCTTCCGCCCTCTGATGGTTGGCGCTGCATGAGTGGTCTCTTCCACTCCATGAACCTCCTCTTGTGGCTGATCCACATCCCGAGGCTCATCCTTAGGAACTAATAGCTCCTCATCTGCATGCAAGTGTGGCTCCCTCTCAAGCGAACACTTCATGGCTTTCTCCTCATGAAATTTGACATCCCGTCGCACAACAGTCTTGTCACTGTCTAGAAAATACACACGATAGTTGTGGGGTGTATCAGTGTACCTCACAAATATCCCAACCTCCGCAGTTGGCTCCAGCTTCTTCCTGGCATCCTTCGTCACATGAATGTAAACAGGTGAACCAAAAATCCTCAAATGGGAAATATCAGGCTTCTTACCAGAAAACGCCTCCTCGGGTGTATTCATGCCAAGTATCCTGTGAGGACAACGGTTCTGCACATATACTACATTATTGCATGCCTCGGCCCACAAGTGTATGGGAAGGCCCTGATCATGCAACATCGCCCGTGCAGCACCCACGATCGTTCTGTTCTTCCGCTCAGCAACCCCATTCTATTGTGGGTTATGAGGTGCTATGAGCTCTCTTCAAATTCCTTCTGCGCTACAAAAGTCCTTGAATTCGCTAGAGATGAATTCACCACCATTGTCGCTCCTAAGAGCCTTCACCTACTTCCCCGATTCTTTCTCAACCAGTTCCTTGAACTCACAGAACTTTGAGTATGTCTCGCTCTTCTTCTGCATGAAGAAGATCTAGCACTTCCGAGAAAAATCATCAACAAATATCACATAATACCTGTGCTTTTACTGCCGAAGCTATCGAGAAAGGTTCACCCATGGTTCCTGTGAATTCTCTCAAGGATCGTCGTGGTGCAACTATCCTTCTCATGAAAGGTGGCTTTCACAAATTTTCCCAAGGTACATTCCTTGCACTGATCTGACTGCACAAGTGTACCCTTGGGAAGCTCGGTAGAAATCTGCTGCAAAATTTTCAAAGCTCCATGGTCAAGATGGCCCAATCTCCTGTGCCACAGTTCTCCCTCATCCTAGCTCACCACTCCTTCTCCTCGCCTTTCTTTGCCATTGTTGCGTGCCCATCTACTCGCAATCGATAATGGTTCTTAACTCAAACCAGGTTCTTAACTCAAACCGCTATCCTCCGGTCACTCGCTGCCTTACCGTGTGAAAGTCTCTTCCCCTTGCTAAAGACAACATCATATCCCTTGTCTTCCAACATCGCCACAGAGATCAGATTCTTCTTCAATCCTGGAACATGCATGACATCCTTCAAGATGAAAGGTTTTCCAGACTCCCTCTCAAAGTAAATGGTCCCGATACCAGTCGCACTGTATCTACCATCATCGCCCATCTCGATGTGCACTCCAAGATCCTTCTCATCCAGATCACTGAACAAATCTTTGTCTCCGGTCATATGAAAAGACGCACCACTGTCAAGAAACCACACTAAACCCATCATAATTGAGACCCGTTGCGTGATCGCAAAATTTAGCCTCTCAAACGGCGAGGCCAAGGCCTCTCCACCGCATCCGGTAAACCGCTTTATTCTTCTTCTTCTGTGGACAATTAGTGGCGTAATGTCCGTGTTGGTGACAGTGAAAGAACTTCACCTTGGACATGTCCTGCTTCTTGCCTTTCGCACCGGATTGAGAAGTATTCTTCTTGCTCTTCCCCTTCCTTGCTTTGGTAGCCAAAGCGCAATTTTCTTCATCTTCATTCCTCGATGAAGATCCATCCCTGGTACTTCGCCTTATCTCCTCCTGCACAAGATCCGACCAAATTTTCTCCCATCCTGGCAGTTTCTCTCGACCATTGACAAAGTCCTCATAGGAATGCCAGCTCTTCGAAAGCCCAAGGAGAGCCAAGCTCACCAAGTCCTCTTCATCTACAGTAACCCCCACACTTCCCAGCTCATCCCTGCATTGGACAAACTTTGTGAGGTACTTGGGTATACTTTCGCCCTTCTCCATTTTTATTTTTCTGAGCTTGTCTTTGAGCGCCAAATTCCTTTGGTCGCTCTTGATTTGGAACAAGTCTGTCAAATATTTCTACATCAAGAATGGAGAAGCTTTACCATGAAGGCTGGAAAATATGTGATCCTTCACACCTTCCAACAGAATCCTTCGACATTTCGCTGTCTTCTTTTGCCATGCGTCAAGTGCGGCAGCATCGCTAGAAGCAGGTTTTGGAATTTCTGCATCTATGAACTCCTTCAACCCATTATCCTCTAGCACTGCCTTCATCCCGTCCTTCCATGCAATATAATTTGAGCTGCCTTCAAGGGCATAATCCAATTGAAATCCGTTGAAATACATCTCAACTTTGACACCAAGAAAACACTGCTACAAATTCGAATTCCACCAGCACAAAACTCAACCGCTTCAATGATTTGCAATTGCTCCAATGATCAATATAGCTCTGATACCATGTAGAAATTATATAACTAATGCGTTATACATCCAAGATTCTCCTGATCACACACTATTTGACTTCATGCACAATACAAAATATCTTCTACTATTGATCATCATATGCGGAAATTAAATCAATTGCATGCACACATTGAAACCATAAAAATTCACACATATGAACACAGTGTTTTAACGGGAAAGCCTGAAGCTAAAAACCCCAACTATCTATATATAATATATGTCATAGAGATCATGTAACAATCCTCATACAAAGCTAATCATATCAAGCTCTCAGTACAATACAATCGCTACACACTAATCAGGCCCGATCTAGCAAATCCATGCACCGATCTTTGCCACCTGCTAGCCTGCCTCTACTACGCAATCCCTGCTGAATATTGGCTCTGAATGAACTCGAATTGGTCCAGCCTTGCTCACGCAATCCTCATTGGCATCTCCAATCACTGGGTGTTGCAAATCATGCAACACTATAGTCACAACTGATAGTCAACCTGCTCTTTCACCTACCTCTCCACTGGTCTCCACTGAAACTGTCCATGCACTGTAGTTAACTGATGTATTCTTCAGCTGATTAATGAGTTAATATTTAGTGAATTAATTAATAATTAATTCACACCACTCTCACTAGTGTATCAATCAGTTAGACTAGATACAACTAGCTCAACTGTGTCTAATTGAGTTAAACTGAACACAACTCCACCAACTACCTCAATAACTCCACCAAACTCTGTCACATGACTTCTAACTAAAGTCTCCATGAAATAGCTCCACTTAACCCTCAGGAATAGTGTAATTCCTTCTGTCATCTCCTATGCCACATTTGTGCACTTAACTGAAGTGCTCCAAGAGAATAAGATAATGCTTATAGTCCAAATATTATTAAGAGCTAATAATATTCGACATATATATTTTTAGACTGGCAATCTAAAAATAGATTCTGCCCAATATGTCTAAAAATATAAGTCCATCTATTTTTCCAACTTGACCAACCATCCACAAATAGCATCCTGCAACTCATAGAATATGATCGACATGTCTAAAAACAGACATAGTCTAAAAATAGACTTTGCGCCAAAAATAGCCTGCGGTCCCACTTAGTGAAGGCGACTCTTTTCACTAAGCTCATCATCTTGTTGCAATCTCAACAACATTGATTTAATCAAATTCTATCTTTGGCATAATTCTTGAAAATGTCTAATTAACTTTAATCACCCATGTTGTCCTTTAAATGATCCCTCTAAGCTATTATTTGGCATTCATGCGGCACCTAGACTTACTAAATAGGTGGCTTAGAATATCAATTATTAGCACGATGCCATATCTAAGACTAGCATTAAAAGGTTAGTGCATTAGAATTTTGACATCAATTAGATGGAAAATTTTAATGTGAAAATGAATTGGTATTGCTTACTCAAGTAACTCAACTAGTATTGTAGGATGTAGAGTATGACGTTGCTCTAACATGTTGAGAACTAATATAAAAATGTGACAATGTGAAATTAAGTCATGCATAAATTACATAAGATGCAACATTTATCATAATGTTAAACTCAAGTATTATTTTTATTTTTATTATATATGGAGGAATTGATAATTTACTAGGATTACCTAAGCAAAGCTCGAATTCAAATCTGACTAGATGCCACTATAATCCCTAAGCTAGTGCCAATAATGACAAGCTAATATCTAGCAGAAAACTTATGATTTAGCAAATGCCAAAATATCCAAAAACACACCCATGAAAAGATTTCCTATCATGTGGAACACCTACTCTTATAACCCTATCATAATAAACTAAAACTTCATTAGAAATCCAAACCTAAGTGGAGAAGTATAAAACCTACCTCCAAAGGTTCTTGTCAAACCACCTCACTCCAAACTTAAATGTTCTTTGAATGAAAAAAAAAAATGAAAAAAAAAAACAATACTTAATGATTTACATCAATATAATGATTATATTGATGTAGTTATGTAATGTGCAATCAAATTAGATTGCGAAATCCGAAATCTATTTCAAGATTTTGTGGGCATTTCACGCTCAAAATGATGACCATCTTTTGTGAATCGCATTAGTTATGGATAAGTTAGAACTAAAGGATGGAGGATCTATCGCCATCAAGGTTGCTCAAGATTTTAAAAAACATATATATAATTATATAGACATTCTTATTTGAGTGGGAACGGTCCTAGAATTTGTAGTACTAATTCTTTCAGCCGCAAAAAGTGGCTATAAATGTGTTGCATCCTTTTCTTAAGTGGCCGAAAGGTTTGACAAGTCCAATCATCCTGCTTTTGGTACTTCATATCCTGTAGAAAAAGAAATGACAACAACATCCTAAAGCAAAAGTTACGCGAGAATATGCTTTATCATTCATGGAGAGCATTTAGCGCAAGACTTCATTAATTAATGAGCAGCTCTATCCCACTTTTGTGGGCATCTGTGAGATAGTAGTATTGCGGAGAGTAAAGATTTATGGCAAATCCGTGTCGCTTATTACGTATTTAAAATATATTTTGGGTCAAACTAAAACTAATGATATGTAGATGCATAAAATGTTTATATTATTAAAATAAAAGGAAAAAAAATATGTGGTTAAAGTAATTAATGTAGTTATATAAATTAAAAAGTTAGAAAATAGTAATTAACATTAATTCATAATAAATATCAAAGTATATATGGATATTTATTATGGATGGATATTTATTGGTATTTATAAATTATTTAATTTATATGAATAGGTTAATTGCACCCAGAGACATTTTTGAGACATTCTTTTTTCAGTTTTTTTCTTGTAAACATTTTAATTAGATCAAATTATATAAAAATAAAAGTAAAAATCAAATAAAATTAATAATTAAAATAAAATTGAGGTGCTATGCTGGAAGAGACATTGTCATGTCATGTAAAAATTAGTGGTTTTTGGACTTCTGTTTTTCCCATGATATTCTTAACCCATGGTTTTTCTCATGATATTTTTCTAGAATGTAGTCTATTTAAAGGCATAAAATTCCAATGATTTTATTTTATTTTTCCAAAGAAGATAATTTGATTTGAGTTTTGAGTGTAATTTATGTAGACTGTATGCCACCCAAAATGTGTTCTGTAAAATTTATATCCTCTATAAAAGAGGGAAAAATGGAGTTGGATAGATTGAAATAGAAACTATGAATTTTGTTTGGGCCTAACAAGAATAGATGCAATTAAACTTCAACAGAATGGATGATGTAGCAGAAATCAATGCTCTCTTTCAATCAATGCAAGGCTTTAATTCCACATGCATTTTATTTATTCCATCCTAACCTTGCTTCTAGATTTTTTTTAAGAAAAAAAAACAACTGATGTATATAACGTACCAGCTACATATGTCATTATAAAATCTATTACATGTCTTCAAAATTTCCAACAACTATTCCAGTTCAATTTTCATCAAAACAAAAATATACAGTCCATTACATCATGCCCCATCTAAGTCTTAACACCATTACCTCTTAGTCTAGCTTCTATCTCTTTCATTTCTGTTGTGTATTCATGTTATTCTGATTATTATATTATATAATATCATAAGATACATATTAATTCACAGATTTTAGACAGATTTATTGTTTATTGTTATAATTAGGAGGGCATAATCTATATTAAAATTAGCTTTGAAAATTTTTTATTTTTCATAAATATTTTTTTTAAACAGTTTAATTTGATAAAGTAAAAATATTCTTCATCTAATTCACAATTCAACTGATTAGATTCAAAATCTAACTGATTATATTTAGATTAGGAGTTAAGAAATGAAAAGTCACAGTTTATTGTTACTTTTTTTTTCTTTTCTTTTTTTTTTTTTTCTTTTTTTTCAGCATGAAAATACGACTGGTTTATATTATGTACCAGAGAAAAATCTAAAAGGCAAAACATCCATTAGAAGCATCGTCAGTTCGAGGACAAATATAGGAGGGCAAGCCTCATACTAGTCATTACAAAATGGAAAACATACTTCTCCAGCAAAAATTAAACCAAATCCCGAGACACAAATAGTCCGGTCAAACCAAACTTATAGGGCAAACCTCATACAAGTCAATGTAAGAATAGAAAAAACATACTTCTCCATCATATAATAAAGCAAAACCCGAGAAGTTAAAATCCTGGACTTATATAGACTTGTCTAACAGGTATCATTTTTAAGTCGAAAGACATACAGAAAGTTAAATACCACTATCAGGCGACATACGCCCATCTGACCCGAGGGAGAGAAAGACGAAAAACAAAACCAGCAGAATAGGAGTCATGGTAGGCCAGCACATTATGCTAAATTAATCGAACCCTCAGCGCTAGGACCATGAGAGTTAATAATTTCATAATTCATATAGCCAAAAGTGCCCTCCAGACCTCTTTTTGATAATCGGTTAGCTTCCTCATTTTTGTCCCTGTAAACATGACAAAAAAAAATGAAGTTGAATTTATTCTTTAGTACATTAATACGCTCAATCCAGTGTGTAACCAAACCAGGATTTAGATTGGACTTGTTATTCATATGATCAATGAAGGTTTTAGAATCCCCAAAAACCCATAACCTTTCCACATATAGATGTGATTCCACCCATAGAAGACCCCATAAAGCCATGCATTCTTCCCTCATATTCATACCAGTCCCTCCATTCCAGTAGAATTTATAATGGCAAGTTGGAGAGAGCATAAGCCATACACCACAACCACAATTTGTATTTTGTGCAGCCCCATCAAAGTGTCCAACTAGGAAATGGACTTCATGGGGTCTTAATCTCCTGGATAAATCTAAAGGTTGTTTCTATTTAGGCTTATGTCTCTCCCAATATATATAAATCTGATGAACCATCCTTTCTGGTGAGCATGGTCTCCCATCAAATAATTTACGGTTTCTGTTGCACCATATGAACCAATGGAAAATGATAGGAATAGCTCTAAAATTTTTCCCTCTTTTAAACCACCACCTAATGCAATCCACTGTATTCGTATAATCTAGGACAGAAAATTTCCAAATTGAACACAACATTTCAAGGATTTTCTTAGCAAAAAAACACTGGTAAAAGAGGTGTTGGTTATCTTCACCTTCTGCGCCACATAAAATACAATAACCTGGTCCCTGCCAGCCCTTTCTTTGCAAATTTTTCCAAGTAAGATTATTGTCCCTCCAAACTAACCATAGAAAAATAATCATTTTAGTTTGGACATTTACCTGCTATACTACCTTATACCAGTTGTCAGCACCATGATCAAGCTTCGAGTCCACCCTCTGCTGTTTTGTCTCTCCAGATTAGTCTATCACCCTGAATATTTCTACACAGCCCCAGATGTCTGAAGGCTATCGTTAGATTTATCCATGCTTGTTCCCACCTTACATTCAGTCCTCTTTCCTTAAATGTCATCTAGATCGGAGTCTCATTGTCCCATCCAACAATGATCTGGTTTATATAAAAGAGGCCACCTTGATTTAGTGCTATTACTAATTCACCTTCTATGGATAGATAACTACCAAATCCCAGCATGTGATTACTGCCAATAAAAATTTTCTGTCCATATCGAGAACACCATTTCAGATTTTCATGTAATGCAGGAGAAATAATTCTGAAACCCTTCCAAATGTTAGACTATTCACTGTGCACACTCCACCCCATTATGGCTATTACGTCCATATTCTCTTGTCCCTCCATATCCTCCTGTCCCAAGTATTAATTTTTTAAAATTTCTTGCCATTTGCCTTTGTGATTTAGGCATCTCCACAGGGATTTAGTCATAAGAGATTTACCAAAAATCTCCAAATCCAAAATACCCCAACCCCCTTTGTCCTTTGGAGTTGCTAAGGTGTCCCATCCTACTAAATGGATGCATCTCTTATCACCCCCCCCTCCCCAGATAAAGCGAACCATGATATTATTTATGTCATTTTGTATCTTTTTTGGAATAATATAAAGATGTGCTCAAAAAACCATGAGTTTTTGTAAAACAACCTGAGATAAAATCAGCCTTCCCCCTCTTGAAAGCCATTTTGTAGACCATAAATTTAACTTTTTCCTGTATTTTTCCAAGATCCATTTCCAATCCTCGGTTGTGTAATTTAAAGGCTTCATCCTGAAACCCAAATATGTCAATCCCTC